>PVHX01010517.1:0-69613 GCA_004024805.1 Geosciurus inauris
AAAGAATATTAAGCAAACTTTTAATGCAGATGATCCTGGAACACTTTAATAGCTAAGTGGTCTATGATTTTTCTTAACATACATCCTCATTAAAAAGAGAAAAGAGTGGAGGAGAGAAGAAAGAAGCTAAGAAATATCTGAAAGCCGATGGATTTCATGCCGTTTCTTTTTCTTTTACTTAATTTTCCAGGTATCTCAGCATGATCTGAATAAATTATGCTGACAATACCATAATATACATGATAAATCATCAACACAATTTTAGTGATATATTGCATGAAATGTAAATAATAACCAGGACCGCTAATTGGCTTGCTTCTTAGGAACAAAGCTGTGACCGTGTGGTTCTGCCAGTCTTGACTCACTCATTAAGCATTTCCACTGGTAAGCTCTTTCTGCTGAATTGGAAGGAAAATGCAGCCTCATGGACAAACCTTTGTGTGGAAGTTTTTCTGGCAAGATCACAGGCCTGGGAGAAACCGTGGTGAGTCACAAGCAGTATTTCTTTGTCCCTTCAGAGTGGCAGTGGGCTGCCACCTGCCCTTGCTTCCCAGGAGAAATAGTGTCCCCAAGAAGAAGCAGCAAGATTTAGTCAAGGAAATCCCCACTTTGAGTTCGTGAAGTTGCTAAATCTTTCCAAAAACTCTTCTGACTCATTCTGATTTTTTTTTTGCTTTGATAATGATTTGATTACAACTTCATTTGACCAGAAACATAAGCTGTTTCTATGTGCTTCTTATTTTGAAAATACCTTGTTAGCATTCATCATATGTTTATGGAGCTTAAAAATATATTTTGTTTCATTTGCCCAAACAAATCCTTCTGCTTTCTGACAGGGTTGAGCTTCTTATCTACAGTGTTCCTGCTGTGTCAAACAATGTCTTGGGGGAAAAAATAACCTGGGGTCCAGTGGGTGTGTCCAATCATTCACTGTGAATACAAGAAAAGAGTTTGAATACTCTGAGGAACACAGGTGAGATGTCATGGACCAGATTTTCACTCCAAGGATCTAGTGGAGACAGGCAAAGAACGAAGTAAAGATGACACACACAAACTGATTTGAGGCTGTATTGCATAAAACAATACCAGAAGGAGTCAGCTCTGAAGATCTAAGGCAAATGTGTTCCAGAAACAGGGACAGCATGTCCAAAGGCCCTGGGGCTGGGATAGTGTGAGGAAGGGAAAGCAGGGAAGAGAGGTGACCAGGAAGGCAGCCACTGGGGAGCTGGTTTTCCAGTGCAGGCACAATTCCACCCCAGTGGGTCATTTAGCAATAAGTGGGGTTTCCTTCCAGCACGTCAGTGGTCCCTGCATAATCCTCCATCCCATAGCTCACACCTCACCTGCCACTCTCCAGATTATGACTTCAAGGCCACCACCAACATAGCTGTCACACCCCATCTCCTCCTAGCTCTTGGCATCTGCCATTTGGATTTGCTCCTGTCATGAATTCTTATAATGTTATCATCCCTCAACACTCATTTTGAATACTGGTTGAATTTTCTCATACCAGAAGCAAGGTACAGTCACCCTTGACATAATTTTCAGTTTTCTACCACAGGCAAATATCTCAAGCCCATGACCAGAGATAAGAATTTAGAGGTATCTCTAGCAGACTGAGTTCCTCACTTTCCAACTGCTTCCCTAAAAGCCATGCAAACATTTACCTGCAAACTAGGAGTGACCCACACCCTAACCCTTTATACATACTACTGGTTGCCACACTCTCTTTTTACCAAACTCTTCAATCTGCTTTGTGTGACCCAGAGGCATAGGACTGCCTTCTCTCATTCATTATACTTTCTTTGCTCAGAATATGTAAAGAAAAGTCTTTGAACTTGTTTCCTATTGTGTTAGTCAGTTTTTCATTGCTGTAACAAAATGCCTGAGAAAAGCAACTTAGAGGAAGAAAGATTTGTTTTTTAAAAATTTTTTATGTGTTCTTTTTAGTTGTACATGACCAAAGAATGTATTTTGATATATTGTACATATATGGAGTACAAATTCCCATTTTTGTGGTTGTACATGATGTGGAGTTACACTGGTTGTGTATTCATATGTGAACATAGGAAAGTTATGTCCAATTCATTCTACTGTCTTTTGATTCCCACTCCCCACACCTTTCCTTCATTCCCCTTTGTCTAATCCAGTGAACTTCTATCCCCACTCCTTATTGTGAATTAGCATCCCCATATCAAATAGAACATTTGGACTTTAGTTTTGGGGGGATTGTCTTATTTCACTTAACATGATAGTAGGAGGAAAGATTTATTTTCACTTAGATTTCAGAGGTTTCAGTCCGTGGTCAGCTGGCTCCACTGCTTGTAGACCTGTGACCAGGCAGAGATATCATGATTAAAGCATGTAGAGGAGAAAAGCAGCTCATTGCATGGCAGCCAGGAAGCAGAGAGTGAGCAGATGGGGCCAGGGACAAGATCAGACCCTAGGGATGCTCCCAAGGACCAATTCCCTTCAACTAGGTCCCACTGCCTGCAGTTTCCACCATCTCCCAAGAGTCCATTCAGCTATGAATCCATCAATTGATTAGTCCATTGATGAGGTTAAAGACCTCATGACCCAGTCACAACTCAAATGCTCCACCTCTGAACATCGCTGCATTGGGCACCAAGCCTTCAACACGTGAACCTTTGGGGAACTTTTAGATCCATACTGTTATGGTGGAGTATTGAACTTGTGCCTTCCATCTGACGATTGAGGGGCTACCTCAGGTCAGGTTTCTCCCTGGGATACCAGGCAGAACCAGAAGTCAGATTCCCAGAGCGAGTGATGGTCAGGCAGGCATTCATTGGACAAGGGCCAGACAAGAACCACAGGGGCATCTGCTGGGACAAATGAGCTTCCTATGTGAGGGAGCCCCCTGGCTGCAGGTGAGAGAACTAGACATCAGGCTATCCATGATGTAAAAGAAGGATCCTATGAAAGATACACAGCCGACACCCCTATCCAGATCCCCTTCATTTCCTTTTGGGGGAGGGTTATCAGCATCCTGGTACTGGAATCTTAATTTTACTGAGGGCTCCCTAGGACTGGGTCCACTCTAGCTAGCCCTCCATCACTGTGATCTAGCTCAGTGGTGGGTCCTGGAGGCTGCTGCCAGAGACTGGGCCTGGAGGGAGTCTCTGCATCCATTGCCACTCTGGAATACAGACACCAAGAATCCTCACCAAGAGCTCTGTCAGTCAGCGATTGGTGTGTTGCTCCCAACTGGGCAGAAGCCCTCGCCTGTGAATCCTGGCAACTCATCACCCCTAGGGGTACGAGAACACGACAGGTGAGGGCCCAGGCACCTGAAAGGTGTGCGAAGAGTTCACGTAGAGAGTTCCAGCAAGGGTAACTAGTGGAAAGCTTCAAAGGGCAAACAGCTGCCCCCTTTCAGATGGCCTAGTAGCCTCCTTCCTCCAAGAGTTTCTTTGGACGATGGCTGCATACCAGAGAAGGCCATATGAAGTCAACCAGCAGTGGAAAAGGTTTTAATGTCAAAAACTATCAAGACAAGGACTGTGGCTAAACAGAAGAACTGCAGGATTTAGCAACTCTTCTTGTAGCTGTCATTTCTAGTGCTCCACCCTCCTGTCATCAAAAGCATTTATTAAGTACTCCATCGGCATAGAGATCCGACGTAAACTTGGGATAAAGTGAGTTAATTAGACAAAAGGTCTCCTTCACAGAGGTGTGGGTCCATCCAAGACAGTGACAAAGCAGACTAGCTAGTTAAGGCAGGCAGTGAGCCAAAAGGCAGCGTTATAAAGTGTCTGCATTAGATGCAGGCAGGAGGGTCAGAAGATTCCAGTGGGAACTCAAAGAGGGGAAAGAGGGACTTATATAAGGTGAGAGCAATTCTTCCCTTAGGATCCTCAAAGCTTTCTTATAGAATGGAAGGGCACAGACATTGCCTTAAAAGTCAAGGGTGATCATTTTTTATTTAATTTTCATATTAAAAACATATGCCAGACTTCCAATTCAGGAACAAGATGGCATATACTTATCTTCCCCTGCCCTTGCCCTCAAGATACAATACTGTAAGAATTTATCAACAGATACTAACGAAAGGACTGTACAAGCCAGAAAGAACAGTATGGTTTGCCAAGGAAACCTAAGACATGAATGACAGTGTGGTGAGCTCCCCGGGGTTCTCTTTCTGTGTCCCAGAGACTACCAGACTAGGATTCAGAAAAGATCACAACCCAGTACCACCATCAAGCATATACACCACACACACACACAAGTTTGAGAAAGGGGAAGCTCAACAAAGATTCAGTGGGAAGTCCCAACCCTGATCCACAATGTGGGCTCTGAAGAGTAGTCAGATTTGTAATCAGCAGTGACAGCAGCAAATATAAGCCATCCCAACACTTGCTTTAAACACAAGGTCCTGAAAGAGGCTCTGATCTGACCTCAGGGGCAGGAGCTTTTAAAACCCCAGGACATCTCAGCTGTTCCACAAGCACACATCAATGGACCAATCTGTGAGCAGCAGCAGTTAAGAGTATCAACAGCAAAGCAGTGTGTCTCCTCGACCCCCAGAAACTGTTGGTATCCCAGGGAAACACCTATGGTCCTCATCGATGAAGCTGTCAGCGATTGAACAGGATCCTGGTATGGTTTAGATACGAGGTGGCCCCAAAAGCTCATGTGTAAGTTAATTCAAGGGTTGGTAGAGGTGGAATGATTGGGTTATGAGAGCCACAACCAGTCAATGGGGTAATCCATTGTGTGGATTAACTGGGGAGTACCTATACGCAGGCAGGATGTTGCTGGAAGAAGCAGATCACTGAGTGAGTGCCTCTAGGGAGCAGAGCTCTCTCTTTGCTTCCAAATTTCCAGATTGCCATGTCCTTAGCTGCTTTCCTCAGACATGCCCTTCAGCCATGATGGTCTGCCTCACCTCAGGCACAGAGCTGTGGAGTCAGCCAACCATGGACTGAAAGTTTGAAATCATAAGCCAAAACAAATTCTTCCTCCTCTACATTATTCTTGTCAAGTCTTTTGGTCACAGTGATAAAAAACTGATGAAAACAGAGCCCTGGCAACACCTGGAGAATGACTCAAACTAGAACAGCATCCCAGGAATTCAGAAATCTAAACCACTGCTGGAACAGAAGCCCCTAAAAGTAGGCCAGAAACTGTACACTAAACCTCATCAGAGAGACTGTCTACTAGAATAGAAGATTTAAAGAAGATCGTGAGCCCCAAACCTAATAGAAGACACATTCAAAATTCACTTCTTACACCAGAAAATCATAACCTGAATGAAGGAAAGTAATTGATGCCAATGCCATGACGAATCACATGCTGAATTTCTCTGATAGGGATCTTAGGGCAACCCTCACACCAATATTTCAGGAAGCAGTCAGCAATTCTCATGAAACTAATAAAAAAGTAGAAAAGAAGAAACAGAAATTATAAAAAAGAACAAAGGAAATTATAGAACTGAAAAGTCAATAACCTAAATTAAAAAAAAAATCCACTGATGGCCCCAGTAGTAAAATGGAGCTGAAGAAGAGAAGAAATAGACTTGAAGACAGACTAGTAGAATTTACTCATGCCAAACAAAAGAGAGAAAAATTTAATAGAACCTCGGGGATCTATTAAACCTCTGTGAGATGATATCAAAAAACCTAACTTGCATATCATCAGAGGTGCAGAGTAAAAGAAAGAGAAGTAGCGCTGAAGATAAAGTCAAAGAAATGATAGCTTGAAACTTTCAAAAGTCCATGAAAAACAAAGGTACAAAAGCAGAAGGAACCCCAAAGAAATGCACATCAAATCACAATTAAGCTACAAATGATCTCTGGCAATGGTTCAATTGTCTGACCTCTGATTTTTAAAATTTATGATGGTGTGAAATTGTACCCAAACCTGTTTTTGGTTTTGTGTGTGTGTGTGTGTGTGTGTGTGTGTGTGTGTGAGTGTTTTCTTTTATTGTTTTCAGTATAGTACACAGTATTCAATGAATTACATGAGGTACGAGATACTCAACTCTTTATTATAAAATAGGCTTTCTGTGATTTTTGCCCAACTGTAGGTTAACGTGTTTTGAGGATGTTTAAGGTAGACTAGGTTAAGCAATGTTATTTAAAAATGCAGTTTGACTTAAGATATTTTCAACTTAAAATATGTTTACTGAGAGGTAACCCTGATGTAAGTTGAGAAGCATCTATACTAAAAAAACAGTCAAAATAAAACAATATAAACTGTGATTTGGATCTTAAATGTCCTTCAAAGGCCTGTGTCTGCAAGTTTTAGTTCCAAGTTCGGTGCTGTGGGGAGGTGAATTTATGAGGTGAGGCCTAGTGGGAGGTCTTCTTGTCACTGGAAGCATGCTTTTGGAGGGGATATTAGGACCCCAGGTCCTTCTTTTCCTTGCTCTTTGCTTCCCAGCAGCCACAGGTGAGCAGCTGGAGTGGCCATGTGCTCCTAACATGACTGCCTTGCCATGGGTCCAAAGCCATGGAGTCAACAGACCATGGACTGAAACCTCCAAAACCTGTGAGCCAAAATAACCTTTTCTTCATTTTAATTTTATTTTTATCAGGTGTTTTTGTTCAGTAATGGAAAGATGATTAGCAAACTGCATCACTTCTAATGTCACCAGTATGAATGACAATGCCAATTTAAATGACAATTTCTCATCTGAATCTATGGAGGCTAGAAGGAAGCGGCCCCATATTTTTCAAGTGCTGGAAGAAGAGAACTGTCAATTATCTTGCATCTGGCAAAACTTCTCTTCAGTAGTAAATGAGAATTGAAGACGATTTTGGACAAATGATAGCTAAGATCATTTGTAGCTAGCATACCTACTCTTAGAGAATGGGTAAAGAAAGCTCTCCAAACAAACAGAAAAGATGAGACCCTCATCATAGAAAGAAAAGTAACAGAAAGGATTAAAATGAAGTAAACACATTAGACTACACTTAAATTCATGTGTTTTTTTTATGGTTAAAACAAAACTTATAACATCATCTTATGTGGTAATTAATGTATATAGAAGAAATGCTTTTATTTATTTATTTTTTATTTTTATTTTTATTTTTGTTTTGGTACTGGGGTTTGAACTCAGGGGCACTCGACCACTGAGCCACATCCTCAGCCCTATGTTGTGTTTTATGTAGAGACAGGATCTCACTCAGTTGCTTAGTGCCTCGTCATTGCTGAGGTTGGCTTTGAACTCACGATTCTCCTGTCTCAGCCTCCCAAAGTGCTGGGATTACAGGCTTGCACCACCGCGCCCTGCTAAGAAATGTTTTTAAACAATTATATTTACAGGGAAGAAAGTAAAGAGACCTAAGTGGAAGTAAGGACAACACACTTCACTTGGAGTGACACAATCACACATATGGTCAAATTTATAGTAACCTCACCAAGAAAATATCCAAAGTGTCATACTCAAAACCAATATAAGCAAATCAAATGAAATTCTAACAATTTTTAATTAACCCATACAAATATAAGAAAAATGATATAGCAAAAAAGAAACCAAATAGAAAAAAATAGAATATAAATAGTAAAAGGGCAGACTTAAATCTTAACGTAATTAACTTTAGTGTAAATGGCCTAAAATCGACAGCTAAATGACCCAACTATATGTTAGCTACAAGAAATTCACTTTAGCCAGGCATGATGGCACATGCCTGTAATCCCAGCAGCTCAGGAGGCTTAGACAGGAGGATCATGAGTTCAAAACCAGCCTCAGCAAAAGCAAGGTGCTAAGCAACTTATTGAGACGCTGTCTCTAAATAAAACACAAAATAGGGCTGAGGATGTGGCCCAGTAGTCAAATGCCCCTGAGTTCAATCCCTGGTTCCCGCCCACCCCCCAAAGAAAAAGACAAGAAATTCACTTTAACTGTGATGAGATAGTTGAATGTAAAAGGATGAAAGAAGAAAATCATATTATGAAAAATTAATTTTTAAAAAGTCATTTTATTTCTTTTTTTGAGAAGAGTCTATTCAGATTTATTCTTTTGGTAACTGGATTACTTTTTTTTTTGAATTGTCAAGTTTTTTGAGTTCCTTATAATATGTATACTCTGCATAATAATCACTTGTCAAATGAAGAGTTGCAAATCAAACCTATAGCGATACATTGTCTTACTCCCATTAGAATGGCTATTATTGAAAAGTCAGTAACAAATTCTAGTGAAGATGTGGAGAAAAAGAAACTCTTGTAAACTGTTTTTGGGTATGTAAATCAGTACAACATTACCAAAAATAGTATGAAAATTCAAAAAAAAAACTACTAAAAGTAGATCTACCATATGATCCAGCTATTCAACTTCTGGGTTTTTACTCAAAAGAAATGAAATCAGCAAACCAATGACATACCTGCACACTCTGATTTCTTGCAGCATTACTCACAAGATTTAAAATATAGAATCAGTCTAAGTACCCATCAGTGAATGAATGTATAAATAAATAAGGTATATATACACAATGGAATATTATTCACCTATAAAGACGAATTAAATCCTACCATTTGCATCCAAATGAATGAAACTGAAGGACTTTAGGTTAAAATAAACAGCAAACAGAAAAATGAGTACTACATGTTCTTTCTCATATTTGGCAGTTAAGAAAAAAGTTGACTTGAATGTAGAATAGTGATTACTAAAAATTGAAAAAGTGGGAAGGGAAAGGGGGAATCAAAGGAGGCTGGATTTGATCAACATACCACATAAATGTGTTGAAATGTCACATCAATCCCCATGTATATGTACAATTAATACATATTAATAAAAATAAAAAGCGAGATACTGATGTTAGGTTATCTGATACTAAAATTGGGTACAGTCAACTTTGGAGTAAAGAAAATTATTTAGGGCAAAGAAGGACATTATAAGACAAAATGGAACAATTCACTAGAAGATATAGCAATACTAAATGTGTATGCATGAAACAACAGTGGGTCCAAATACAGTCATTCACCATATAACATTTCAGTGAGTGACAGACCAACTTGATGATGGTGGTCCTATCATATAGTGACATCCTAGCCATCTTAGTGTATATAAGTATACTGGGATGTTTGCACAATGATGACATTGCCTAACAGCACATTTCTTTAAACATATTCCCATTATTAAGCTGAGCATGGCTGTACATGAAGCAAAAACTGATAAACTTGAAAGGAAAACTAGAGAAATGCACAATTATATTTAGAGCTTCAACACATCACTCTTGACAATTGATATAACTACTAGATTAAAAAAACTAAAAAAGATATAAAAGAACTGAACATCATCAACCAATGAGATCTATTTGGTATTTACAAAATATTGCCCCAACAACAGTAGAACATACCAAGGAAGACTATATCCTGAGTCATAACACAAACATCAATAAACTTAAAATAATTGAAATTATAAAACCTTTTGTTCTTTGACCATAATAAAATCAAATTAGAAACCAATAATGAAGATAGCATGAAAACTACTAATACTCGAAAACTAAATAACACTTATTAAAATAATTCTGAGTCAAAATACATGTCTTGTTGGAAATAAAATAAATAGAAAATGATCAAAAAATAATCAAAATAAAAAATATCAAAAATATCAAAATTTGTGAAGTCATTCACCATATAACATGAAGCTGAAGTCTGAGGAGAGGTAATTTTATATGAGTAGATCCTTATTATAGACAAGAGAAAAAGATCTCAAGTCAAAAATCAAAATCCCTATCTTCAGAAACTAGAAAAAAAGAGCAAAAAGTATCTAAAGCAAGCATAGGAAAGGAATAATAAAAATTAAAACAGAAGTAAATGAAATGAAAATGAGGAAGCTAAATGAAGCAAAAAGCAGGTTCTTTGAAAAAAAAAATCAATGTAATTTAGAAAATTTTATCCTGTCTAACCAAGAAAAAAAAGAGTTAAGCACAAATTGCCAATATCAGATGTGATATCAAGGTTCATCACTACTGATCCTATGAATGTTGAAAGGATAATTAAGAAACACTGTAAACCACTCTATCCCAACACTTTGTCAACCAAGATGAAATGACCAATACTTCAAAGACAGAAATTACCAAAATATGCACAAGAAGAAATAGACCTATATCTAATTTTAAAAAGTTGAATCGATAAACCACAAACTTCCAAAAAACAAAGCCCCAGGTACAGATGGGATCATCAGTGAATTCTACCAATCACTTAAGGCAAACATTGTACCAATTACCTATAGTCTCTTCCAGAAATTCTAAGCCTAAGGAATACTTCTTAACTTATTCTATGAAGAAAACATAGCATTCAAAAAAATCCAACTTATATTCATAATAAAAATTGTTGACAAGCTAGGAACTTCCTTAATATTAAATGTTGATATAAATAACATCTCCAAAAACTAATAGCTAGCATCATACTAACAATGATGAACAATTTCTTCTTATGTTCAGAAATAAAATAAGGATATTCTTTCTCACCATTCCTCTTCAGCAACAATCTGAAATCCTATCTAGTGCAATAAGAAGAGAAATAGAAATAAAGTGTATAAAAATGGAAAAGAAGAAATAAAACTCTTCTTGTTCATAGATGATATCCTTATCTATGTAGAAAACCTCAAAGAATTAAGCCAACACATAATGAAACAAACCTCCTAAAATTAATGAGATGCTAGATTAATATGCAAAAGTCAGTTGCTGTCCTATGTATTGACAATGAATGACCTATTGAACTCTGAAATAAAACACTGAAACAAAATAAAACACTGCCACTTAACAACAGCTCCTAAATGATGAAGTACTAGAAATCCCTAGTGAACAAAATTAAATAAATAAATACAGAGATATTCATGTCAATGAAAGGAAGATTTGATATACCAATGTATCAGATCTTCCCTACTTGATCTAATAATTTAATACAATCCCATCAAGATTCCAAAAAGTCATTTTATAAATATCAATAAACTGATTATAATGTGTGTATGGATAGGCAAAAGATCTAGAATAACCAACACGATATTGAACAAGAACAAAGTCAGAGGACTAAATCTATCCAATTTTAAGATTTACTATATAGTATACAAGGAAATATAATATTGATGAAAGAATAGGCAAATAGACCAATGGAAAAGAATACACATCCCAGAAATAAATCCAAAAATATATAGAAACTGATCTTTCATAAAGGAGCAAAGGTAAGGCAATGGGAAACAGTCTTTAGAACTAATGATGCAGGTACAACTGGACACACACACACAAAACTTAACACCTAACTCTTTTTATAAATATTAACTTAAATGGATCACAGACATATATATATATTACATGAGACAATGAAAGTTTTAGAAGACAACATTGGAGAAACTCTAGATGGTACAGAGCTTGGTGATGACTTTTTAGATCTAATGCAAAAAATACACTGCATTAAAGGAAGAATTGATAAACTGAACTTGAACACAACTGAAAATTTTTGTTCTGTGAAAGATACTGCCAAGAGAGTAAAAAAGAGAAGCCACAGACTGGAAAAAAATACTTGAAAAACATGTACCTGAAAAAGAACTGCTACATGAGGTATACAAAGAACACTTAAAACTCAACAACATAAAAACAAATAATCCATTTTAATAATGGTCCAGACAATTCACCAAAGAAGTTATAAAAATAACAAATAAGCATATTTAAAAGATACTCTATATTATATGTCATCAGGGAAATGAAACTTAAAACAATGAAATACTATTATACACCTACTAATATATCCAAAATCCAAAACATTGACAACAGGAAGTCCAGGATGTGGAGCCAAAGAAACACTCATTCATTGCCAATGGGACTGTAAAAATGGTACAACCACTTTGAAAGATAATTTTGGTAATTTCTTATAAAACTAAATATACTTTTGCCATACTGTCCAGCACTAACATCACTTAGTGTTTACCCAAAAAAACTGAAAGCTTAGATACACACACAACAAAACCTGCTTCTATCAATTTTACTCATATTGCCAAAAAACCCTTCATCAGGTAAATTCATGAATAAACTGGTACATCATACAGTGATACATACAATGAAATGATACTAGTGCTAAAAAAGAAATGAGTTCTCCAATCATGAAAAGACTTGGGGAAATCTTAAATCCATATTATTAAGTGAATGAAGTCAATATGAAAAGCCTACTTTTCTTTGAGATTCTTTGAGATTTTTGACATTCTACAAAAGGCAAAACTATGGAGACAGTAAAAAGATCAGTGATTGTCAAAAATTTGGAGAAGAGAGAGATGAATAAATAACATAGAGGGTTTTTAGGGCATGAAGCTATTCTGTATAATACGATAATGGTAAGTATATACTATGTAAACTTGCCCAAACCCATATGATCCACAACACCATGAGTAAATCCTAATGTAAACAATAGAAATTGGATGAAAATGATGGGCCAATGTAGGTTTATCAATTGTAACCAATGTGACAGCTCAGAATGTGCCACTGATAATGAGCAAAACTGCTTGTGTGTAGATAGGATCATATGGGAAGTGTATTTGTACTTCTAACTCAATTTTGCTGTGAATCTAAAGGTGCTCTAAAAAATAAAATGGCTCTTATATATATATATTAGTGTGTATATTATATATATTATATATATAAAATATATATTAGTATGCTCAGGAAAATAGACATAAGTTCTCCCAAGAGAACTGTGTGTGTGTGTGTGTGTGTGTGTGTATGGAATGTAAAGTGACTTTGGAACCAAGTCCTAAATAATCTTTATTTATTTAAATGCTGCATCCTCAGGTTACTATTATGTCCATGTATCCTCAACAAAGGGAAACTACACCACACAGAGAACTTACTGATACTTATTGATGTCATTGTAGGTTTGATGAATGATTGTAAGTAAAACTTGTGCTCTGTTATAATTTGTCACCCTTTGAGACCAAGGATCATTGCAAAGTTAATCTATTAATTACAGAGTAGAATCATGTGGCCAAATGGAATGTTACATTTCAACATCTGTGTTACATGAAGAAAGAGGTCCTTGGTCAGCCAACACTGAGGATAAGATGACTGTTTTCCATAAGAGGATAATCACCCAAAGTGTCCACAATTTCCTAAAGCACTCTATCTGGCATAAAATTAAGATATTTATATATGTAGTTGATATATATAAATATATTATATACTATATATATCAAATATAGAAAGAAACAAGATCAAGAAAGAGAAAGACATTCAAATGGAAACATCTTTATAAGTTTATGATAATTATACATTGATTTTTAAATAAGTATAATTAGTATGCTCAGGAAAATAGACATAAGTTCTCCCAAGAAAACTAAGTATTTTTTCAATGATCAAGTTTTTGTTTTTTTTTTTTGATAAAGGGGATTGAGCTCAGGGATACTTGACTATTGAGCCATATCCCCAGCCCTATTTTGTGTTTATGTAGAGACATGGTCTTACTGAATTGCTTAGCACCTTGTCATTGGTGAGGCTGGCTTTGAACCTATGATTCTCTTGTCTCAGCCTCTCAAAGTGCTGGGATTACAGGTGTGTGCCACCATGCCTGGCAAAATTAATTTTTTAATAAAAAGTAAATTCTATATCTGAAAACAATTAAGTACTTAGTACTTAAATTTAAGTAGAAGTATTTAGTTGCAAATTAAACATAGCTAATGTGAGAATAAATGAACTGGAAAATAGAACAGCAAGCAACACACACAGCACATAGAGAAAAATATATGAGAAATACAGAAGAAAGTATAAAAGGAGTATGAGACACAGTGAAAAGATTTAATATGAACATAATTGAAGAAAATGAGAGAAGAGAAGAAAAGGGGCAAGAAGAATATCTGGAAAGACAATGACCAATAATAATTCAAGGAAATAATTTGCCAACATAACAGCATAAACAGATAAAAGATGCCCAAGCAAGATTCAAAAATATCTGCAAACATTGGGCATAATAATTATGAAGAAACTACATCACAGAACATCAGAGTGTGACAGTAACATAGAAAAACAAAATCTTTAAAAGCATCCAAAAAGAAAAAATGTATTACCTTGAAAATAGCTACAGTAGGACTGACTGCTGATTTCTGCATATAAATGATGAAACTCTGGATAAAATAGAAAGCTCTGAATAACCAACAGATCAAAGAAGAAATTTTAAAATAAATTGAAATATATATTTATACAAAAGAAAATGGAAGCACAACATGCCAAAACCCATAGAATAAAGCAAAAACAGTCGTAAGAAAGAAGTTTATAAAAGCAAACACCTTTATCAAAAATAGTAATAATAATCTCAAACAACCTAATGTTACACCTTGAGGAACTAGAAAAATAAGAACAATATGAGCCCAAAGTTAGTAGATAAAAGGAAATAACAAGATCAGAGGAGAAATAAATGAAATCAGGTCTAGGAAAACAAAATAGAAAATAGCAATAGAATTTAAAAAGTTACTTTTTTGAAAAGATAAAATTGATGAAGCTTTAATGAGAAAAAAAGAATGAAGATTTAAGTACATAAAGTCAAAATGAAAGAGAACATTGAAACTGATGCCACAGAAATACAAAGACCATCATAGATTACTATAAATACTTATGTGCCAACAAATTATATGGTCTCAAAGAAATGGATAAATTCCTAGAATTATACAACCTACCAAAGACTAGATCATTAAGAAAATCTGATATTAATAATATACAAATAATACACTTAATAATGAGTAAGATGATTAAATCAATAATAAGATGCCTTCCAAAAAAGAAAAGTCTAGGACCTGATGGATGCACTGCTGAATTCTACTGAATATTTTAAGAAAACTAACACCTCTCAAAGTCTACCAAAAAAAACTTGAAAAAGAAGGAATATTTCCAAACCGGCACTACCCTAAGGACAAAGCTAGTTATTAATACAAGAACAGAAAGTTAAAAGACAATATCTCTAATTAACAGAGATGCCAAAAATCTTCAACAAAAGAGTAGCAAATTGAATTCAACAGTACATTAAACATATCATACACCAGAACCAAGGAGAATTTATTCCTAGGATATGAGGATGATTCAACATACACAAATTAGTAAATGTGATACACTACATTAAAAAAATAAAGGACAAAATGCATGTGATCATCCCAACAGATGCAGAAAAAGCTTCCAAGAAAATTCAATATCCTTTCATGGTAAAAACTCTCAAGAAATCAAGTTTAGAAGGTATGAAACTTAACACAATAAAGGCCACATATGACAAGCCCACAGATTGGCTGTGAAAATTACTAAGAGTAGATATTAAGTGTTCTCACAGAAAAATTAAGTATGTGAGGTAATGTATGTATAATTACTTGATATAGCCATTTCACAATGTATGCATAGTTCAAAACATTATGTTACACATCATAGATAACTATAATTTTGTTAATTAAAAATTAAAGAATGGGTAATGACTAATACTTAATATTTGATTTGACTTTGAATTATAATAAAACATCAGCCCAGTAAAAGGAAAAAATAAAATAGAAATATGTATTTAAATGTCAGAAAGAAAATGCTTCTTTTAATCATATAATTACTAAAAATGCTTTTTAAGAGTAATGGTATCATTCACTTAGGAGATGATGAACTGACAGGAACTGAACTTACTTATTATTTGGCCTTAAAATGAAATAACTGGAAAATTTTTATTTAACAATGGATTTCAGACACTGAATAGCAGGCAGTGTAGGATATTAATCCCCAAGACAGTAAAATCAAATGAGGTGACCTCTATGATAACTTGAAGCTAATTTCTGGAGAGTTTCCAGACCATAGTGTAAGAAAGTGAAATTCAAACCAAGTTCCATAAGTATTGTGAGTTGAGGAGACACTTATATTAATTTAAGAATGCCAAACATGCCAGAATTAGCAGGGAAGAATATAGGAGAAAATATTCTGCACACAGAATCCTAGAGAATGGTGAAGGGTTCTCCTAAATCCTTTAGCTTAGAACTTATTGGCACATTTCATACTACCAAAAGTGCTATACAGATTTAATGTAATTCCTATTAAAATTTCAATGGCCTTCTTCATAGCAATAGAAAATGCTGTCGTAAAATACATTTGGAAAAATACGAGGCTCAGAATAGCCAAAACAATTCTTAGTGAGAAAAATGATGCAAGAGGCATCTCAATTCCAGACCTTAAATGATACTACAGAGCTATAGTAAAAAAAAAAATTAAAAAAATATATTCAGTACTGCATTGGTACAAAAACAGATGTGAAGACCAATGGAACAGAACAGAAGACATAGAAACATACCCACACACATACAGCATACATACAGTTATCTCATACCAAACAAAGGTGCCATAAACATATATTGGAGAAAAGATAGCCTCTTCAAAAAATGGTGATTGGAAAACTGTAAATTCATATGTAGTAGAATAAAATTGAACCCCTCTCACCCTGCACAAAACTCAACTCAAAATAGATCAAGGACCTAGGCAATAGACCAGAGATGCTACATCTTCTAGAAGAGAAAGTAGGCCTAACTCTGTCATGTCAGCTCAGGATTGACTTCCTCAAAAAGACTCCTAAAGTATAAGGAGTAAAATCAAGAATCAATAAATGGGATTATTAAAAATTATAAAAATATTCTTCATAGCAAAGGAAACAATCAAGAATATGAATAGAGAGTTACACAATGGAAGAAAATCTTTACCACCTGTACCTCAGATAGAGCATTAATATCCAGAATATACAGAGAACTCAAAAAACTTAACACCAAAAAAAAAAAAACCTCAATAAATAAATTGAACAGATACTTCAGAGAAGAAATAGAAATGGTCAACAAATATATGAAAAAATGTTCAACATCTCTAGCAATTAGAGAAATACAAATTAAAACTACACTGAGATTCCATCTCACTTCAGTCAGAATGGCAATTATCAAGAATACAAATAACAATAAATGTTGATGAGGATGTGTGGGTAAACATTCACTCATACATTTCTGGTGGGACTACAAATTGGTGTAACCACTATGAAAAGCAGTATGGAGATTCCTTTAAAAACTTGGAATAAAACCACCATTTGATCCAGTTATCCCACTCCTTGGTTTATACCCAAAGGACTTAAAATCATACTACAGTGATGTAGCCATATCAATGTTTATAGCAGCTCAATTCACAATAGCTAAGCTATAGAACCAAGCTAGGTGCCCTCCAACAGATGAATGGGTAAAGAAAATGTGGAGTATATACACAATGGAATATTACTCAGCCATAAGGAATGAAATTATGGCATTTGTTTGTAAATGGATGGAACTGGAGAATAGCATGCTAAGTAAAATAAGCCAATCCCAAGAAAATCAAAGGTCAAATGTTCTCTCCAATATGTAGAAGCTAACCCACAACAAGAGAGGGTGGGGAGGGGAAGAATAGAAGTTCATTGATTAGACAAAGGAGAATGAAGTAAAAGGAGGGGGAATGGGAATAGGAAGGACAGTGAATGAATCAGACATAACTTTCCTTTGCTTATATATGAGTACACGACCAATGTAACTCCACCACCAGGTACAACCAAGAATGAGATCCTAATTTGAATGGGTTATACTCCATATATGTATAATATGTCAAAATATACTCTATTGTCATGTATATATATAAACAAAAAAGAACTTATTGGCATATTTTTGTGTTTGAGGAAATCACCCCGAACCAGAGAAAATTCCAAAAAGGAGCTTGTGTAAAAGGTAGTCAAAGGTCACAGATGGCTAGAAATAATTCACCTTCACCAGAGCCACAGAAGAGAAGCCTCATAATATACAGGATATTAGACAAAGTACACAGTGCAGTATTGCCTCAATATTGGAGCTGTAGTAAGTGAGAGTAGTCTTAGAATGAAGGGTACTCTTAGGCTAAAAATGCTGAAGTGCAAGGATATTAAAATACTATAAATATATTTCATATGTTCAAGGACATAATAGAATAGACAAGTATGTTAAGGAGAGACATGAAAGATATTTTTCAAGAGATACACATTGAATATTTAAAGATGAAAAGCACAATGCATAAGGTGAAAAATACACAATATGTGTATTTTTAACAGTGGATCAGAATGAAGGAGAAAAATAAGACACTATTCCAAATGAAACACAGACAATTGAAAATTAACATTGAAATGTGGAAAAACTCTAAGTGCATTAATATTGTAGTTTCAAAGTAGGGAAGGCAGAAAAATACTTAAAGACACAACAGTCAAAATTTTCCCAATCTATGGAAAATGTGTAAACTCACAGATGAAACAAATTCATCAAAACCCAAGTTTAAGAAGCATGAGGAAAATCACAAGAAACAATGTAATTATATTGCTTAAACCAGTGATAAAGAGATATTCTTAAAATCAACTGAAGAACATAAGACATACTGTTTACAGAAGAATATATAGAATGATAATGCTCATACTCAAAATCCATGCAAAATTAAAATGCAATGTGGGCACATGTGTGTGTACACGCACACATGTGCACACGCATGTGCACATACTGTTCAGAAGATCAAAAGATAATAGAACATCTTCAAACAACATAAAAATATAACCTAGAATTCTATACCCAGCAAAACTATCTTTGATAAACAAAGGTGAAGTAAAAGCCTTTCAGACATACAAAAACTGAAAAGAATTCAGAACCACCTGATCAGTACTACAAGAAGTATTAAAGAGGCAATCTTCAGGAAGAAGTAAAATGATACCAAATACAGATTGAAATCCATATAAAAGAATAAAAACAATAATGACAAATTTATTATAAAGATATTTCCCTATCTTGTAAATATTTTAGAAGATTATTCTTTAAAGCAAAATTTAAAAAATGTTCAAAGAGAAAAATGTATTATGACAATTGCAAAAGGGATGAAAAGGGAGAAATGATGTGGTCATAAGGTTCCTTGCCATATTAAAAGTGGCATAATATTGAAGATAGAATGTGATAAGTTACACATAAATACTATAAAACCCTAAAACAGCCATTAAAATAACAACAGTTATAGCTAATAAGCTAACAAAGGAGATGAAATGGAATCATAAAACATATTTAATCACCATAAATAAAGACAGAGAAAGATGAAAAAGGGAAGAGCAGATGGTACTAATAAAAAACAATTATCAAGATGGTAAATTTAAACATGACTATATTAACAAATGTATTAATAATAAGTGGCCTAAACATTCCAATTAGAAGGCAGAGGTTTTCAGAGTGGATTTTAAAATACATAACTCTACTTGGTCTCAAGGAACCATGCATGACTCTACTGTCATTGTATACTGCCATCATAACTATACTAGGTCTCAAAGAATCATATTTTATATTTAGAGACACAAATGTATTAAAGTTAAATGATGATTATGAAATACTAGACCATATTTCAAGCTGAATGAAAAGAAAATATTTTGAACTGAATAAATAACATTAAAATTTGTGGGTTCCAACTAAAGCAGTGATTAGAGTGATTAAATGCTTATACAGAGATAAGAAGGGCATGAAATTAATAGTCTAAATTTCCACTCTAATAAACTAGAATAAAACAGTAAATTAAACTGAAGATAAACAGGAAGAAAAATTAAGTGTAGAAATCAATGAAATAGAAAACAAGAACAAAATCTGATTTTCTAAGCAAATTAATAGAACGAGTCTTGGTTCTTTGGACATATCAATAAAACCAATAAAACTTTATCCAGATGTATTAAGGAGAAAGAGAGAGACAGAAACAGAGGGAAAGAGAGAAACACAGAGAAAGAGACAGAGACACAGAATCCTTATATCAAGAATGAGAGGGCACATCACTACTAAGCCTTCAGACATTAAACAATAATAAAAGTCTGAGAATCACTTATGGCTGAATCCACAGAGAGCCTGTCACCAGCTTAAATTCCCAGGTCTCGCCACATTCATGGTGAATAAGAATCTCGGAGCTGATGGGAAACAAGGGACATAATGGGGTTTTGATTTTTTGCTAGCACTGCAGATAACTTACAAAGTGGAGCTCAAGGTACACAGCCTGAGAGGAGGGTCAACTGGACTCTAAGATTCATGAGTAGGAAAAATAGAGAGATCATACTCTACTGATTTGTGTGAGAAGTCTAGATTTGTACTCTTTGGAAACAATTTTTCAGACACTTTGTAATGGGGAAGGTAATGTGAAGGAAAATAACACATCTATGAATTTAAGATTCCTTCTGTTTTTTTTCTTTACAAGGAACAAATGTTGAAGGTAAAGATCAAACAGGTGACAACATTCCATGTGCCTGTTCTAAGGAAGGAAAAGACTAAAGTCATCTGCCATTATAAAATACCTCAATGACATATTCTGGTGCCTGTCCACAGGAACTTCTTGGGCTTCTGCTTGGTTTCTAGGTTTCCAGCTATAATACGAACCATTCTCTCCTTACCCAGGAAACAATCAGAAGTGAGGAATTTGAAATAATGTCATGATAGGGCCATATGTCATATATTATGATATTTTTTAAGTAAATGGGAAACAAGGGACATAATGGGGTTTTGATTTTTTTAAGTAAAGAGTTTTGCTCTTGTTAATGATAAATGATTCTCAAACAAGATGCAGAAGCTGGCCATGATAGCATCTTTGTAGCCCCACAGCAGCCAGAGGTTGACCTCTGTGTTATAGGGAAAAGGATATTCTCTGATCATAGCCTGCTCCTCAAGCTCCAGGGTTTACCAGTGGCCCAGGCAGGCCAGACTACTGGCAGGATACAGCCTATTACATACTGTTTAAATAAAGATTTGAAAGGAAAATAAATTCATGGCAACACTCATTATTGATCATTCTCAAAACTGTCTGGAGAATTCCCCTAGAGGGCTTAAAAAAGAAATTAAACATGGTTTTCCTGAGTTGTTTCCTGCTGTTTTTCCACTTCATTGGTTTCGCTTCCGTAATTGTGTATGTTCTTATAGCCACATAATGTTTTAATATGGCTGAGTTATTTCATACAACTTCTGGATCATGTGTCAACAATTTGGGTGTGAATAACTGTAAGAATAATGTTAATAATAATTGTGATAAGCTATACTTACTGTCTCTTTACCGCTATCTCTTAACTCTTTACTGTCTTTTTGACTGTCCTAAACCTGCTCTACTGCAATCTGCAAATAGCCAATCCTACATCTTTTCTCATTTCTCATCTCCCTTGACCACTATTGACCACTGCTGCATTCCTGTACCCCTCTCCTCTGGTGATTTCCCCAATTGCTCTCCTTTGCTCTTCCTCCTATTTCTCTGACCTCCTAGGTCTGTGCAGCATTTTACTAGATTCAGAAAGCTAGATATTTTTTCACTAAATCAGAGTTTTCACGTCTCATTCCAGACAATCTCTTGAGAGTCTCACCTAACAACAGAACTTCTGAACTTATTACTGGCAATGATAACTTCAAGTGTCATCAATCTACATACAGAGAACTGACATCTTTGATGCAGGATTCAAAGTGTTACATCTCCGTATCTCAGTTCATTTTTACAGCATTGCCTCCTGCTGCTCTCACATCATCTAAATTTTAACCAACTGCTCTGCTTATGGTTTAGTCAATAGTCCAGATGATTTTTTATTCCATAGTTTTCCCTTTCTAGCCTTCCTGCCTGAAGTATTTCAATAAGTGATATTCAGCAGTATATTAAAAATAGCAAATAATTCCTTACCCAGTCTGTTTTATTCAAGGACAGTAAAGAAGATTCATCATTAGAAAATAGAAAAATACAATTTAGGATATCAAATATAACAAGAGAAACATTATGCATAGGTGGGGAAATTCATCAGTAATTCCAAATTTTTTAAATGCACAGAATACTAAAAATAAAATATTAACTATTTTCATGATCAAAAACACCTATCTCAAACCAATCATTACTTACTACACCTAATAATAAATTATTTGCATCATTTTCTTAAAAGAAAATTTTTTACAAGGCTGTTCATCATCACCATTATTATTTAACATTTTTCTGAAAGTTCTATCCAAAGCAATGAGACAAGAAAAAAATATGTATACAAATATAAGTATAGTAAAGAAGTGAAAAGGGTTATTATTCACAGTTTATTCACAGGGCATTTATTTATTATTCATAGTTTACCTAACAAAATTATCTGAAAAACCATTAGAAATGATAATAGAATTTACTGAATTGTCTAAATATTAAAAATCAATCATTTTCCTGAAGTAAAGCAATGATTTGTTAGTAAATAAAATCAACAAAGTACACAGAATGACCTGGATCAGTTAGTGTAAAAAGAAAATATGATACACACACATTCACACACACACACACACACACACACCATGATTCTTTCTGTATTCATTTAAATCATCAGTGTGAAATTTGAAAAGGGTGAATTTATGTTATGTTAATTATATTTCAATAAAAATTTTTAAATAAATACATGTCAAGCCTCTGAAGAGGTGATGACTCATCTTTGTGCAGGTTTATGTTCACCCACATATGTAGAAACATAGGCACAGGCATAGTTACACAGGAACCAAACAACAGGTGATAATGAGAACTTCAACTTGCATCCAACTTCCCGTGGTATCTGGTAGAATTCCACTTTATAACTTCATATAGGAATATCACTTCACAACTTCTGCTTCGCATCACACACATCCTTTGAATGTGAAAATGCATATAGTACTACTAATTCTTATCCCTGACAGCATTATCTATGCCTCTCCTGTCCTGTTTTGCACATGACAAAACAAAGGTTCTGAGAAGGTAGGGGGCTTGCCTTCTAAACCTGAGGATTGAACACAGGTCTCTAGGTGGCATGCAAGGGCTCAGAACATGTGCTTCTGCTCTTCTTCCTACAGGAAGATCAACCAGGCAAGCTTCCAGCATGTGGCCCATCAACTCCCTGGAGTAATAGTTGCAATGGTAGAGACAGGTATCAGTCCGTAAAAGACTATTGCATGCATTCCAGTGGTGTTCACCAAAGCTGCTCCAATGATGAGAATCTGCAGAAGAATGCTGAGGCTCCTCACCAGGCTTGTTGAATAAGAGTGTTGAGAGCAGGAAGGGGAACCTAGGTTTGGAAGACACCTACAGGCACTTATTTTTTCTCCATTTTTTTATTTGTTCTTGTTAGATATACATGATAATAGAGTATATTTGGACATATTATACATACATGGAGTATAATTTATTCTAATTAGGATCCCATTCTTGTGGTTGTACATCTCCTTAGAATCCATGACTGCAAAATCTCATGAAAATCTCTGTAACAGAGTAATTAAATTTCCAGTGATTATTTGTGAAGGATGTAAGAACCTGAAACATATCTAAGGAATCCAGTAGTGAGAAATGCAAGATTCCTGAAAAGATATCAACCTCATTAACAAACAAAGACAAGCAAACATGAACAGGGTATCTCTTGCAGGCATACCTTAGTAGCAAGGATTTAAAATAATAACCAGGATTGGTCAGGGCTTAGCAAGAGGATAATCTGAAGGGTGAGAAAAATTTAGGCAAGCTTTCTGTGATAAGCCCATCATTCTCCTAAAAATGTATCCTTAGAAGGAGTCACAGGTGTGCAGTCATAAATTGTCTGGCCCGTGTAGTGTTGCAGCTTTTATAACTGCAGAAAGCTACACACAATCTAGGTGTCCGACAGCAGGGGATGGGGGGATTGAACTAAGGGATGGATCAGTAGAACAAAACATTGGGTAACTATTTAAAAACAAAATGTGGATCTGTGTTCATAGACTTGGAAAAATATCCCAAATTTAAAATTAAGTGATAAAAGAAGATTGCAAAGAGCATATGTAGGACCCTTTTTTTTTTGTCTCCATAATAATTGCACATATAACATATAGACAGATACTATATATCATGATATATGTACATACATATATTCTTCATGGAAACAAAGATTTCAATGAATGACTACAAAATTACTAACATTGGCTATCTCTGGGGGTATTTTTTTCTTTTTTTCTTTTCCGTTTCTTTTCTTTTTGCGTTAGTTTTGGGTGTTTTGTTTCATTTGTTTTTCGTTTCTCCATATATCCTAGTAGTCCTACAACTATTTCTGTATTTTAATACAAATATATGTATGTCCTATGAGTTTCCCAGAACTTCTGCACCTGTCAGGAAGGAGCATGCTGACCCGCAGTTGGCGTGGCTGGAAACTAAGGCTCAGAGCATCACTGAGAGTCAGCCTGGGACGCTGCTGGTCCCCTCCCCAGCTTCCTGCTCACAGAGAGGAGAGGCTGGCTCAGGCCCCGACGGTGACGCCGACAACAGCGTCAGGGAGGTGTGCGAAGCCGGGCGCGAGCTGTGCCAGCTCTCGCTAATCCTCTGCAGTATGGTTCGCTGCTAATTTGTCATGGCACATATTTGCCTTATGTCTAATTAGCATCAAATTGCAAACTGCTATTTGCTAACAATTTGTTGCATCAATCTGCTTGAAAATCTATAGTTTAGAATTGGATTGCAAGTTATCCTGTCTATCAAAATGCTGGTTCACACATACACAAAATAACTTCCCCTTCCCGCCAAAAATGTCGTAATGTTTTCAGTGTCACAAAAGGAGAATGATATGGGTTTTCTTTTTGTTGTTGTTGTTGTTTTGTTTTTTTCCCCAAAAGAAGAAGAACCTTGGAGTGTCTCATTTTGAATGTCCTGGCTTTGATTGTCCCTGGCCTGGGAGTATGTCTGAGAGTGCTCCCACACAGAGAGGATGCTGGTCCTGTCCTTTCTCAAAGGCTTTCCAAGAAAGTCATGACACAAAAAAGGACTGCAAGTCCAATCCTTGAGTTTCAAAAATAAGACCCCACACGTCAAGTTGTGCAAAGAATAATAAAGGTTCTCTCAGTCCTGTGCCTCCCAATCAGTCCTGGTAAGGGAAGTAGCCTAACCGAGCTTTTTTGCATACCTTGGCCCCTGTAATACTAGCAACCACATAAAGAAGTAAGGCTTAAGTTTTTCCTTAAATGGAAAAATCGAGGCCAAAGTAGAATCAGAAAGGTCTTATGTGTAACAAAAGATGGATTGAAGCCCAGCCAGTGATGTTTCATTGACAAGTTGATCCTCTAAATATTAAAAGTAGGTAGAAATCACGTTAACGATAAAGTTTGTAAATAATAGATGAATAAAAATAATGAAAAAGAAATGTGATAAAAAGAAATAATACGTAATCACTGGGTCTCACTTGATAGTCTTACCTTGTAGATGGACGTTTAACTTTTTGGTTTAGCAGTCTGCCCCAGGTACAGACTGAAGACTCCTCGTCTTCAGCCTTGTGTTACCTCCTCATGGTCTCAAAAGCCACCTCCGGCGGTCCTTTAGAATGAAGAACTCTAGGAAGGGCAATTTTGGTGAAGGACAAGGAAAATCAAGAGGTGACAGCGGAGACAGAACATCCTCTTCTCCACTGCTTAGTGGGCAGACAGGAGTAGAAGCCTCCAGCAGAGAGAACTGAGCTCCACAGCAGAGCACAGGTGCGCTAGCTGTGACACCTCAGCCCTGTAGGAGTTTGGTTGAAAGTGTGCCAATAGTTAAAACTCATTAACCTCACAAGTGGCTGGGGGACAAAAGGCTGCCATGGTGTGCCATTCAGTTCACCTTAGTATCCCCAAAATACCACTTCAGTTTGGAAAAAGAAAAAAATCCATGTTCACATTTGAAATAATAATAACTACTATTAGGTGTATTATAAATATTCAAAGTCTCTCCTCTTGTAGGTTCTCCTTAGAATTCCTTGGGGTGAAGATAAGAGATTATCCAAAAGGATCTTCAAAGATGGAGCTGAAGAAATTGCAAGGATCCCTGGACAGTTATAAAAGAGTTCTCCCACTCATGAACACAGTCAAAAGTACAGTCCTCCTTCTGCCTCCCCAAGGGATTGGTTTCAAGACCCCTGAGGATAGATACCACCATCTAACCAACTAAGCACACTCAACTCCCTTATATAAATGGTTAGTATTTGCGTATAGCCTATGCACATCCTCCCATATACTCTAAATCCTCTTCGGATTACTTAAAATACCTAATACAATGTAAATGCGATGTAAATAGTTGTTTTACTGTATCACTTAGGGAATGATAACAAGGGAAAAAAAAGCCTGCACATGTTCAGTTACAGAGGCAATGTCATAGGCCTACCTACCTTTGCATCCATGGTTGGCAGAGTCAACAGATGTGGAACCCGTGGATATGAAGAGCTGACTGTAATTAGTTTTATATGGAGGGCTGATGTTCCTTCAAAAGATGTTCATGGAGCACCTTCCAGGTTTCATCACCTGTGACAGGTGCTAGGGATACAGAAGGGAGTAAGGCACTCCAAGTCATGAAAGAGCACAAGGATGCAGAGGTACAAGGAAACTCAAGACAAAGAGGCAAGTCCTTGCTAAGGATAAAAATGAATGAATGTACGTCTGTCTGGGAATGGACAAACAGAGAAGGCTTCAGGCAGAAAAAAATTCCTGATCTGAAACATGAGAATAGGTGAGAGGGATAGAGGATCCTTCCAGGCAGAGGGAGAAGAGAGTGCAAAGGCCAAGAGATGAGTGTGGACATGATGCTACCAAGGGGCTGCAGCATCTCTAAGTGGCAGAGGCCAGCCCCTGGATCATGCCAATGCTGAGGGTGAGCCCAGAGTTTTTACTTTCTTCTGCCATTTAAGGAAGCCCTTCCCAAAAGCAGAATCTGAATATACCTGCAGAGGACATCCCTTTCCTCTTTTCCTTGAATATAAAGCAATTGGTAGCCATTTCTCTTCTGAGCTCGCTGGAGGAACTTGGCAAAGGGAAAGAAGATTCTGTGTTGATCCACTCAGACACAGGAAGCAGGGTAGGAAGCTTTCTCCACATTTGTTCTTGGAATGACTCTTGCTCTTAATAGAACATTATATGATTGTTTGCCCCATGCAGGGATTCAAACAGAAATGATGCTACCAGCTACCTTTCAAATGTACATTGTCTATATTTAGACTGGAAGGAGGCCAGATGCTGCAGAGATCTGCAACTCACACAGAAGTACACTGGGAGAGAAAACCAAAATGTGTCCTGCAAGAAAAAACACAGGTGTCCCTTAAGAGATTGGTTCCAAGACCTCCTCCAAAATCTAAAGATGCTCAAGACCCTTATATAAATTGGCATACTATTTGTATATAATCCATGCACACCCTCCTGCATACTTTAAGTCATCTCGAGATTATTTATAATGCCTAATACAATGTAAGTGCTACATACATAGTTATACTGTATTGTTTAGGGAATAATGATAACAAAAAAGTCTCTGCAGATGCAGAGCAAATGCAGATTCCCATCCCGCCTTCCCCACAAACATTTTCCACCTGCATTTGGTTGAATCCGTCAAAGTGGTACCCTCAGATACAGAGGACTGTAAATCTCTAACAGTTTCCTCTAAGTGAGAGAAGAATGTCCACACTAAAATACTAGCTTGGGGATTATGTCCAAGTCCATTCATGGGACATCAGCTTTCAACTTCCTCCACCACACACACATGAGCAGCTCAGGATGAGAGTAGGCAGGGAACGTGAGACAGCCAGGGATGGCAGTCTAGAAGCCAGACACAGTGGTCTCTCCCGGACACCAGTGTCACTCAGAGCCCACGGTGAGGTAGCACCAGCCCTCCACCAAGCCTGAGACAGGGCCCCACTATTATAGGTGGCATCCCAGAACAAAGTCATCATGTTCTTTAATCAAAGTCTCTAAAATCTCTTTGGATTTGGTTTAAGTCAGATGTCAAAAAGAGCACTCCTTGGGACCCAGGGGGTTCAGTCCCTTAGTGGTTCATCCATGAAATCTGCTGTGTGTCCCCACTCCTGCTAAGCCTGGAAGAGGACTGAGAAGTAGATAATCTCCCTGTACCTATGTGTTCTGTTTCCAGGTGAGCAAAGACCCAAGCATGTAACAATAGCTGAGCCTATGCCACATATTGTCCTTGGAAGACTTGTGGCAATAAATGGAAGGGACAAGTTGAATCCAGGACAGGAAGCAAGAAGGTCCCAGAACCTTCTCTACTGCACAGTGTGTGAGAGGCAGCTCAAGATCTCTGCATCCCACCACATGCAGCTCTGCAGGGCCACCTCTGCTTCTCCCTCCTGCCTGCACAGCACATTGATCTTTAACCTTTTCAGCAGCTCCCAGACATCTCTGGGACCTCCACACAGCTCCTGTCAAAATGTCGGGCTGCTAACTATAAACTTTATTTTGATGTCTTGCTTTTCGGGAATAATTACTCTGCACCTAAAATGTTAGCTTACTTACTGCTTGTGCAAAAAGATGACAATAAAATCAATGTTGCACAATTCCCCAAAGTCCATCAAAGTCTTTTGCAATGTTAATGGACCAGTGGATCTAAGAGGTGTGAGCTCATGCTGGCATGAGTGGACGCCTGGCCCCAGTGAGGGAATGTTCTTTCTCTTATCAGTTTGCTGGCCCCTGTCTGCCAAATTTATTCATTCTACAATGTTGGCTCAGACCCTGGGGTAAGAGAATGGGCAGAGGGGGAAGGAAGTAGCTTGACGGCAGATTGACAAGTACGTGCAATCACAACTGTGAGCTGGAAAGCACTTGTATGGATTGAATGATGCAACTCCATCATCTAGAGATGGAGAAACAGACCCCAAGTCAGGGGCAGGGAACAGGGAAGCAGTTTCCCCAGGGTCACACAGAAAATAAATAAAGAAGGTAGAACTAGAACCCATTTTTTTCCTTAGCCCTGGTCTAAAATATCTTCCACTCTGCTCTTTTTGGATTTGAATGACTATTTTTTTTTTCCTTTTTTGGCATTCCCTTCTAGAACACAAAATGACACCTTTATCAGGGCCAGGCTAAACAGTGTCTCCTAGTCATGCAGCAAATGCAGGCGCCAAGGAAGTCCTCCACATTCAAAGAAGTTTGGGGAAGGTGTCATGACAATTTGCATCTCATGAAGTCACAGCAAACGTGGGCACATTAAAGGCTCTGAGAACTCTCACAATAAGCAGTACATTGAGCTTTGTCTACTGAAATGTCAAGATCCAAGTATTTTTCAAGGAGAGAGGTGCACCGCATTGGTTGGGGTGTTGTGGCAAAGACAGGCTTAAACATTCACCAGCATCATGGTGGGATGTTGATGGCTATAAGGGAGGCAGATCCCGCAGGAGCTCTCATGGAAAAAGCTCTGTGGAACAACACTGGGTGACGCCAAGAAGGCCACCGTGTAGGCCAAAGAAGCTGGCGCTGTCTTCCCATCCAGGCGTGGATATGGGGCATGGGAAGTTTGGATAGAAACCGACAGAAGGGAAAAAAGATAGAGTCTGGAAATGTTCCAGAAATAACTTGCGGCAGAGCCTCCCCTTAACACATCCAGTCTATGATGATGCTGGACCGATAGGGCATCAAGGACAGTGCAAGATACAGGATGGAGATAAAGGCCATTTGGAAGGCATCGGTGCAGTGGTGGTTTCTGGAGCTACATCAGTTGGTCCATCCGCAGCAGGCTAAGTGTGCGCTCCCGTGAATTCAAACAGAGGCGGATCCCTCAAGAAGATGGACATGCAGGGTGTGCTTCAAAGGTGGCAAGCTTCTGTTTACCACCCCTAGCCATTTGTTGCTCCCTGTGTGTGCGTGGGGAGATAAGCTAGGGACTTTAGGAAACAGCTTCTTTCCAGGACATGTCCTTCCAGTTGCCCTTAGTCCCAGCTTTGTAGTTGACAATCTTTGTAGTTGAAATCCTCCTTCACACTGGTTTGGAGGATTTCCCTACAGCCTTTCCTATAAGCTCATCAGGACACTCCCTGGAGAGTGTCTAAGATATACCCCTGCCTGGTGTTTTCTGTCTCCCAAACAAATGTATGTTAATGAGTATGTCCCCCAGTGCTAGTGTTTTTAATAACTTTGAAGGGAAAACCTTCTGAAATCTACCATGGTATCTGCTCCCTGTATTCCCCTTTCTTTCACAGAGGAAGGAAAAAAAAAAAAAACTCAATTGAATGAGGGAGACATGATTCCCTGTTAGAGAAATCATTTTTCCTTTTCTCTGGTGGGTTAGACTTGCTTAGGTGTTCACTGGTCCTGCACTTGATTAATCACCCTTGCTGCCTTCTCCCAGCTCACCGATCAGGGCCATGAAACTCACTGGGCTCCAGAATAGCATTAGGGTCCTCCAGTGCATGGGCCATGTGGAGACCAGCTGCACCTTCAGGCCAAAGGGCCACCATTTCCCATTGGGGTGTCTTTGGTGTTCCCAGGAAGTATGAAAGAACCTCTCTCATTGGTTGTCAGCTCAGCTGTGAATACACCCACCCCAGCCTACACACTTGGCCAGACTTGAACCCATCATTCTAACCTGCCTTCCTCAAACAAGAGTTTGGGGAGATAGGCTCTTTTGGGCTAAAGCAAAAAGGGAGAGACCACAAAACACAATAGGAAGAGGTGAGAAAATTGAGTGACAGTAGGTGTCAGGATGGTACAAATAAATGGGCTAAAAAGAAGGAAAGAAATGCACATTGAGAAAAAGAGAGGGGGAGAGCATCTTTCCGTGGCTCCTCCAGCAGGTCCCAGGCCTAGGTATCCATCACAGGTGTGTGATAGAAGGACTCTGTCCCCTTTCCTCTGACCAGCGGCGATGTTTTTTCAGCGATTCCACAGGAGTCAAAAACCCAACAAAGCGCATCGCGGGCGCTGTAAAGGGAGCATGCTGCTCGTGTCTGTGACCACTGTATGCAAAGCTTGGCATTAGTCACAGCCAGGCCGGCTGTGACAGGCCTGAAGTGAGGGAGATTAATGCGAGGCTGGGGCACTTTATTATTGTCATTCTGTTCTTTCAGACTCTGCCTCTGACTTTCAATTTTGCTCCAGAATTAATTGTCTGCTCCCTGCAGTATGACTGATGGAGAAGGATACGCGTGGCCCAGGCACCTGGCTCTGGCCTTGACAGTCTTGGGCTCGGCGCAGGATGTATTGTATGCGGTCAGAGGAGGGGACAGACCGGCATCCCTCAAAGAAATCGGCAGTGCCACATCTGACTTCAATCAGATGGGATGGAAGATTATGCTTTGCCAGGGACCGTTCAGGCTTGTGCAGGTCCTAACATGCCCATGTCCTATCAGGGTCTCTCCTTGGTACCTACTGCTCTGTCCATTGGTGAAGTCCTTCCTAGCCCTTCAGGTCTCTGCTTTTCTTTCATTCTCTGGTTCCGGGCAATAAATTAGTAGCACAGCCTCCTAGATTCCAACCTTCGCAGATGCAAGCATTTTTGTGAGCATGTTATCTACCACATCTCTGGCGAGAAGAGATGTAAGGCTAGTGTGATTCTTTAGTCGATGTTGAATATCCACTTCCCTTGTTACTCGCTCCTGCCTCATCTTCCCCAATTTCAAAAAAAATTTACATATTTAAACTGGAAATCCTCCCTTAATATCAATTCTTGAAAGAAGCCTCTAATAAAGTAGCAATTCCTCTGCTTTAGAAAAAGCTGGATATTCAAGAAATGGTTGTTGAATGAATAAATGAATGTGTGACTACACAAAGGATAAATTAACAGATTAAAGAATAAACAGATTCCTGAATAGAATAAAACACAAAGAGGTATATTTTCATTTTTTTTTACAAATAAAGTCTTTTCAGCCATTTTTTTTCAATTTTTTTATTTGTTCTTTTTAGATATACATGACAGTAGAGTATATTTTGACATATTATATGTACATGGAGTATCTTTTCAAGCCAAATTCATACACTATCCATTATTCTAGACCTCAACCAGTCCCATTCCCAGTGTAGATGTGGCCATGAAAATTTGGGTATAATTCTTTTTTTAAAAAATGAAATTCCAGTTTTAATATTTCAGAACTTTGAAAAGGAGAGAGAAAATATTGGAAGAATACATTTAAAATGTAATTTTTTGGGGAGTGGGGGCTGGGATAAGGCACTGGGATCAAACCCAGGGCCTAGTGTATGCCATGCAGGAGTTCTACTACTGAGCTATATCCCCATCCCTTTTTGTTTTATTTCTTGCTAAATTGCACAAGCTTACCTTGAACTTGGGATCCTCCTGCCTCAACACCCTAGTAGCTAGAATTATAAGCATAGACCAACAATCTCATTTTATAATGTTAATTTTTATGCTTTGGTCTAGGTGTATATAGTTCACAATGATTTTCAACTTGAGGTCTAGAATTACAGTTTCCACGCCTGAGATATGCAAATACTCCTAGCTCTTCCCAAACCAAGTTTCATTAAAGGAACAACTCAGGTTTCCCAGGTTCTTCTCTCTTGAAGAACTGGTTAAGATTGACACCTGAGATGAGGAAAAACCAACCAATCATGGAAAGGGCAAATGTTGATAAGTTAAGGACCATTTAAAAGGCTGGTTTTCTGTAGAACTTTCAGGAGTTCCTTCTAAATACGCTGCCTGACTGTAACCTGCAATAAATTATTACAGCTTTAACTCATCCGGTACTTTCATACGATTACGGTATTATGTTAAAGGGTACAGAAATATATAATATGCTCAACTGTCTCTGCAGTTGATACCAGAGGGAAAATTACCACCACTCAGGGAAGACGATCCAACCTCATTACATTAATGATTTATCACAATGGAAAAATGTGAAAAGTAACTAGTTGCTTTTATGAAAAGAGGCAGCATTTCCCACTGGCAACTCCTGTAGGCTCTCACAGAAGAATTCAGAAAGGGCTCCAGACGGTGACACTCTCCTATCCCCTTTCCAAAACTCCCTCTGCAACTTTAAGGAGAAGGTGTGTGTAGGCAAATGTTGGAATATCCTTCAAACTTGACATTAAGTATTCAAATGTTACTTAAGCAAAGTGTGAGCAATTAAATTAATCAATCTTCCCAGCCATGTACAGAACAGATGTTCAATAAATCCTCTTTGCTTACAGTGAGGGGAGAAGGGTCCACTTTTAACTGTCCTTCAGCGATGACACTGCTCAGGCGTCCTCTGCCGGCCTCCTGGGCCACTGTCAGGTGCTTGTGCGGCGCTTTCCTTTATTATAAATAACAACAGGCCACCTGGACTACCTGTGCTACCTGGGAGCCTCAAGTTTAATGATCCTTCAGACGCAGGGCTTTGCTCTCTCCTGATCCCCGGTAATGGGGCTGATGGGAATGGCGATAGAATGACGGCTGGCAGTGACGGATGGCTCCTGGCCACCTTGCGCTGCTGACAAGTGGTGAATGTGGGCCAGTGTTGTAGAAAGGTCAGGATAAAAGTATCTGCTTGACTTTCAAAGTTTCTCCGGAAAAACAAGCCAAAGAACCCAAACCGCCCACGTCTCCCACAAGGGCAGCTCTGCACCAGGATTGCTGGCTTGTGACTGGTTTGTTCTTAGTTCTAGAAAAGAAAGCAGTGTCAATCAGGGGTGGACATGGGTCAGATGAGGAAAATTGGTTGAGACGGAGCTGAAACCCTGTTGTCTTTGAATGAAGAGTTACTGGTGAGTAGCTTGACCTTGTCGTGACCTGGGGACAGGGAGGGACTCCATATGCAATTCATCCCCTCACTTCAAGATGATGCTAGAGTCTCTGTGGCTTCCTGTCACACCCCCCAGACCTTGTTAGGGGTCCATTTTGGCCAACACCCTGCTGCGCAATTGACAAAAAAAAAAAAAGATTAAATCCACAAATATACCAGCTTGTCAAAGATCACAGGATTTGAGCCATTGACTGTGGGCTTCTTTAACTATATCCATTTCCCTAACTCGACCTCAAAACCACAGTGCCAACCCCCTCAGTGAAGACAGTCCCCAGCCAGTGCCTCTGACCACCACCTACTATAACCCACAAGGCCACTGACATTCAGAAGTGGTGGTTACAATTCTTGCCCTACAGATATATAACTTCAACCTTTTGAAGGCTGCTTTTCCATATATGGACTTTATCCACATTTTAATGAGGCTTTAAAATCCCCAAGATTAAGCTGGTATTTTATGTAGAACTGCCTGCTTTTTATGATATCCTGACATGTTGTACAACATTTGGTGACTATATTGATCCTTATAAATTCAGCATCTATATATATTCATGAAAAGTACCTTTTCTCCCCATTCGGGCCACAAGATGATCCTGACACACATTTTCCTGAGTGGAGACAATAAAACCGCAATTGTCATGGTTTTGAGTGTACGCAGCGTTTCAGTGTTTTCAAATTAAACCCCTTTTGCCATCTGCTTGAAAACTCCGCAGTGAGGAAATGACAGTGTCTTTCCAGGTATCTGATGGTGTAAGTGCCCCTGTTTCTCCTTCAGGTGAGCCTGTTATCAACCCCAAGGGGCTTCCTCCCACGTGGGACATTAAACATCTTCATACCCTTGTGTTTTCCCAGCCGTAGAGACCAACCTTCCTATGTTTCTTTGTGCCATTTCTTGCTTTTAATCTGAAACAAATGATTGCGGGGGGCAGGGGGGAGAAAAAGTATTATCACCTTGGCAAAACATCAGGAGTATAAAAAAAAAGGAGAAGGAAAAGAAGAAGAAGAAAGAGACTATGGGCAAATTCATCTTCGGCTGCTACAATCAATCTCTCAACTAAAGAAATACACAATAACTAGGCGGGAAAGAGCTAAGATTTATGACTTAGAAACATCTACACTGACCAGCATATACCTAGTCTTCTTGGCTCCCTCCCTACCCGAATGGCTCTCTCTAACAGTTACAATGATAAACTGTCTCTCCCTACTGTTTTACAAGTACATTAGCTTTATTTAATGAGAGCTCAGAGTAATTTAACAGATGTATATAGAACATAAGACTAGGAAAACTCTTGCTACTTGGATACTTTTGCCAAGGTATTCTAGGACAGCTAATCTGAGGTATAGCTTTCGATGCTTGGACAAAGCATTATTTGAAATTTTTGGAAGGCTTTTTAAAAATGATTTTAATAGAAATATGATATTATCATCAAGGAGGAATAAGAGAGACGCTTTCACATTCACTTGTATTCGGCCCATCAAAACCCAGGATAAGCGGGCTTTCTAAAGTCACAGGGACTCACTTACATATTGAATTGTCACGAGGAATGTCACTGTCAGAAATGAATAAATTTGTATAAAAAATTTAAAAAGTCTTCCATTCAGCAACCTCCCAGAAGGAGGAGGAAGATGCTGGAGTGTGGGGAAGGGAGAGAGGAAGTAAAGGGAGATAGAGGAGGGGCTCTCTATCCTCATCCATGTCACACTTGGGGGTGGGGGTGCAGGCTGTGTGTCCTCTCTCCCACTATGCCTCTGTGTCTGGCCTGTTCTGGCCGGGATGGCTCCTTCCTGGCCAGCTTCTTTTCTTCCTTGATATCCAATTTAACACTTGGTTTTCTGAAAACTGTAATGGAGAAACGACAATGATATTAACTTTTTAAAAATTGCTTTAATAAACTGCCAATTAATAAGAGAGAAGAGGAAGCCACCGGAAATTACCTGGTCGTGCTTAAAATAAAATTAAAATGAGAAAGGAATTCCTCCTCACCAATCTCAGTCTCTCAATCTCTCTCTCTCTCTCCCTCTCTCTCTCTCTCTCTCTCTCCTCTCTCTCTCTCTCTCCTCTTCATTTCTTCAAAAGTACACGAATTGTCCTTTCACACACCAGGTTACCAGGTGGTTGTTTTCAGAAACAAACCTTCCTACAATAAAACACAAGCTAAACCAAATACATCCCATAATCACCTTGGATACAATTACCTCATTCAAATCGGAGCAAGTGATTGTGAGAAAGCACATTGAAAAAAACAAAACAGCAAAAAATCAGCAGCTCAAAATTTTGCCCAGTGGTGACACCAATTCTAGTTATGGTAGTGAATTTTTTTTCTGGTCTTATTAAACTATACATTGCTTTTGGTTGAAACGTTTATTTTTTTGAAATCCTTTAAATAGTGTGTAGCAGACTCCAGCTGATATTTAAAATTCTGCAAAATCGTTCCATATCCCTCTGCTCTGAGGCTGTTTCAGTCCCTCATAGATGGAGCCCTTTGCAGAGTACCATTAAATGAAGTCACCTCTAAAAGACCAAAATGTTATCGTGCATATTTGACGGCAGGTGGGTGTGGATTTAAAAGCATACAACCTGTGTATCTTCTCAAGGTAAACATGTTCAACAACATTCTACAAGATATATACTATTTTACATAGTGCTAATGTCTCCTTGTGAATAATTTAGGGGATCCAATGCAGTCTTTTTAAAATAGAACATTTGCAGTGAGCATAAAAATTCAGTCAAATGAAAGGTTATGAAATTAGCGGTGACCGTACGAAATCGCAATGAGAAATCACAATGAACCAGCTCCCTCTGGGAGTGAAGGGGCTCAGAAAGAAAGAGCGAGAGATGGAGGGATACCGAAAGGGGCAGAACACACCAGTGGGACAAGAGCAAATCTGCTACATAGAATTTCATTTCTTGAGAGCTATACATCAAGTTGTATTTGTTTAATGAGGTTGGCACCAGAAAGATGTATAGAACATGTCAGACACCCAGTACCAATACGTGGTGAGGGAAAGATAACATCTCAGTCTCTGACCACTCACTTAGTCTTCCAGCCGGCTTCTCTATCTGTTGGTTCTTTGGGGAATAATAAATGAGAGGGCAGAAGGAACAAGAAGCCAAATAATGAAAAACACACACACACAAAAAGAAAAATTATAACATTGGAGAGCAAAGCAGAGCCAGATTTACTGACCTCACAACTCCATAACCAAGAGAAAGTTATCACTGAAGAAACTTTTGCTAAGCAGAATGATCTTAAATAATAAGGAGTCCTGTGAAATTTACAGCACTTTTAAGATATGCAAATTGAATGCAAGGTATAGACATAAGGGTAATTAATTGTAAATCTAAGAATAATGTTTCTTTGTCAGGCTGTCTCCATGTTGTGGAATACATTCTAATGTGCCTTAACTTGGAATATTTTTTAAAGGCTGGTCTAATTATAAGATGTTCAGAATTTCAAAATACTGGTTATTCTTATCATTTAATTTAGCTGCTGTAACATTTAATAAAAGAATTTACTGATTGCATGAAAATATTTTAATCTTTCAAGGTTAAAGCACTCGTTTTCAAGTCCAGGCAGTCAGGATTTGTGTAGATAGAGAGAATCTCGCAGGAAAAACCAAGGCCCACAGATCTGGCTGGGTACTGGGTGTTGGAGGGATGGGGCTGTTCGTCACTATTATATGGTTGTCTAAGTTTATCAGTTAGCACTGTTCTGGGTCTTACAGTGCTTTCCTTATGATTCTGGGAAGAATGTAACTTGCTCACTTTATGTTTGATTTTCTTCTACCTGCCCATGAAAACCCTGGCATCTTCTTAATGAAAGCTGTGACTTTTTTCCCAGTACCAATACAATGATGAATTCTTAGAAATTTGTGGATGCCAAGACAGGGTGAGAAGTTTTCAGATTTAAAGGAGTCTGACACATGGCTCTCGTGGAGGAAGCTTGACATCAAGAGGGACCTGAAGAAAGAACTGGGAAGGGAGGAATAGGGGGAGGCAAGAACAAAGCCAGGAGGAGCCGAGGTCCGAGGGACGGCAGCTCAGTCCTCTGTTCACTCTCAAGGTCCAGCTCAGGGAAGGAACTGCCAAGAGGAGAAATGCTGGTTGGCTTTCCCTCCGTGGTTAGAAACAAATGGAGCCTCTAGAATCCTATTCCATATTTCTCAGAAAGTATTTGACCAAGAATGGACCAGGAAACTGCAGGTCTAGGGGTGGGAATGTGGGTGTGGGGCTGATCCAAGGAGAACATCAGGAAAGGTGGAGCCCACCCTTGGGCTAATGGCCTGAGGACAGGTGACCCAGACCAGCACTCTGGGAACACTTGTGCTTGTTTGTATGCCTCTTTAGCTGCTGTGAAAATGCCTGTCCCTGTCTCTCCTGCTCCCCTGGCTGCTCTTCTCTGCTTCTTTCACTTGTCCTTGTGTGTTCAAAATAAATAAATACAAATAGAAGATCCACAATGCTTCCAGGGCTCTGTCTGGGGCCCACTCCTCTTACCTTCTCCACACGCAACCTGGTGTCTCACCGAGTCCCAGAACACTAAATGCCAGCTCTGTGCTAGTGACATTGAAATCTCTAGATCAGACTTGCCAGAAGCACACAGCTCCCAGCTTCTACCATGGGTGGATACTTCTAACCTCCAGCATCCTAAATGGAGTTCCTTGTGTCTGCAATGTTCTGCTCCCACCTGAATCAATTCCCAGGTTTCAGGTCATGCTCAAATGTTACTTTTCTCTAATCAACCTATCTTATGCAGAGAACCTCCTAATTTCTCTGTGTCCAATCCCATTAGAGAAATATACACAATTTACATTCATATTCATGTTTTTTTTTCTTTTTGGTCGTGAGGATTGAAATCAGGGGTGCTTTACCACTGAGCTATATATCCACCCTTTTTATTTTTTATTTTAAGACAGGGTTCCAGTAAATTCCTAAGGCTGGCCTCAAATTTGGGATTCTCCTCTCTCAGCCTCCTGAGTCACTGGAATTACAGGTGTGTGCCACCCTGCCCAACTGTATTCTTTTCAATTTCATGTTTACTTATATCACCTGTGTGATTCACTAGAATAGAAGCTCGGGTGGGAGTGGGGTAGGACTCTGGGTGCCCACTGCTCCGTCTGCTGCCTCTGGCCTTTAGTGCTACCAAGAGAGGTGCTCAATATATCACTTGTAGATGAAGTCATTTGGTTACCAGTTCAGAAAGTGAGTGTGGTCTGGGCTTCCCCCTGAGGCCTCCCAGCAACCCTGCGGTGTCAGCCTACATTATCACTCTGTGCACAGTGTCATCATATATAAACAGTGTGTCCCAGTGTGTTGTGCTCATCTCTGAGCACTTCAGCTGAGAAACTAGAGCTGGAACAGAGCAGGATGCTGAGAACAGCTCCAAGTCCAGAAAGTGAGCCACCAAGGCTGAATTGTAAGAGACCTAGAACATTGAGCCTCGGGGGCAAAGATGACACAATGGTATGATGGCAATCATTTGTAGAATATTCTGGAGGGAGAGGGATTTCATTGCTCAGTAGAGCTGTAGAGAGCACACTTAGGGTGCAGGAATGGCAGTGGGGAGACAACGCCGAGTGTTAGAAATAACTCAGTCCCAGAGCAAAGAGTCATGAACTCAGTCCCAGCTCCACCACGGGCTACCTACATGGGCTTCTGCAATTTGTTCCCTTCTCTCTGCTTCAGTTCATTTCACTGTTGAGAGGGTTTAGAGCAATGTTTTTAAAGCACCTAGCCCTCAAATGTCAAAGACAGAGGTTTACGAAAACAAATGTCCCCCAGGCCTTTTATTTGTAGGAAATAGTTGAAGTCCATTGAGATTAATCACCAAATATCTCAACTATGAGTCCTTCACCAGCTCATCCAGTGACTGTGGAAAACGATAGCATCCCCTCCTGATCCTCTCAAATATATGGAAGAGTCACCAAGGGGCATTCTTCCCTATTCTGATACATCATCTGCTGGCCTCTGCTGGCTTTGGTCACTTTTGAGTCAAGCTGGCATCAGACCTCAGTTTCAATGGAAACCACCCCAGAAATCCATCCCAATTCCTGAAGTCCTCAGTCCTCAGTCCTCAACATTTATGCTCTAGGAACAGCTCTTACCAATTCAGAAAGCAAAGTTTATTTCCCCTTCCCACCAAAAAATAAAAATAAGAAAAGCAAATGGCAAAACAAAGCCTGGGAGAAAATATGCATGGTGTATATGTTTGACAAAGGACCTAATTCCATAATATGTAAAGAATCTCTTCAAATAAATAATAATTTAAGAACAACTCAAGATACAAAATGGGCAAATGGCTTGAATGGACACTTTACACACACACACACACACACACACACGTTGATATACAGACAATTTACACATGAAAATGTTCAACATCCTCAATCATCAGTAAAATGCAAATTAAAAGCACAGTGGGAGGCCATTTTATGCCTATGGTAGTGGCCAAAGTGGAAATATTGAAAGCCCCAAATACTCACAAGGATCTGGAGCAACCAGAGATCTTGTGCATTGCTGCCAGAAGGTAAACTACAATAGTTAAACAAGCACTTGCCATTTGACCTGGAAAATTTTACTTCCAGCTGTTGTCAGAAAGAGAAGGAGGGGAAAAAAAGAAAACTTTCATTTACAAAAAAGATTTCACACAATTAGTCATGGCATCATTACCCCTGCAATGAACAAAAACTGGACACAACTTGACATCCACCAACTGAGGAGTGAATAGGTAAACAAGTTGTTCTCCAGTCACACAGTGAAATGCTGTTTATAAATAACAATGAAAAAAACCCTACTCATGTCTGCCACAACAGGGGACAATCTCAAAAATATCACACAGATCCAGGCACAAAAGTGTTCAGACAGTCAGATCCCTTTATAGAAAGCACCTGAACGGGCAAAAGTCAGCTCTACAGACAGAATCAGATCAGTGGCAGTCCCAGCAAATGACTTAGAAAGGGCTGGGGGAGACTTTCTAGGGTGGCAGACTTTGTCAAAATTCACCAAATTGAAGTCTTACAATCTGTGCATTTTATTATTTGTAAATGTGTTTTTTGTTTTGTTTTGTTTTTTGCTAGATATCATCGAACCCAGGGCATCACACATGCTAGGTAGGCATTCTATCACTGAGCTACGCCACCAGTCCTATGTATTTTTTTGAATAAAATTAATTTTTAAAGTAAAAGGAAAAATGAACCAAAAAAATCCCTCCAGTTTAGTTTATGCTCAGTTGGACAGCGTGTCCCATGCAGCCTGGGCCCAGATTATTAAAAGCTCAATGAAGAATCTCTCAGATCAAGCCTGTTGGCTCTTCTGTGTCCTGGATATGCACAGGCCACCAAGGGTCCCTGTCTACTGTCAGTTTACCTCCTCCCATCCCCAAATCAATTAATACAAATGTAGGGCAGAAAGGGGAGGACTTCACAATACCTTCAAAAGGGCAACAATCAGAGTCCTGCTCCCTCCATGGCGAGTCCTCCATTTCCTTACCTTGATACTGGGCACAGTTACCCTGCCAATTAATTTGGGGAGTCTGGATATTTCCATGTGCTCCCCAAAATGTGCTTTCTGAACAAAGCAACAATTTCATTTCCTATCCCAGGAGGTGTCTTAGAGGAACGGCAGGAAACAACAAGTACACACCACCACTACATTGTCTGGGAACCTGGCTAGCAGGTCAGACAGACATGCTGCACACTCTCCATCTTCTCACTCTCTGTGTGACCTTGAGCAAGTATATTAACCCCTCTGTGCCAGAATCAAGAGCAAGTATATTAATCCCCTCTGTGCCCTACATCCCTAATGTAGGGTATAGTCAACCTTGCTCTCTCCAGGTTATTGTTAAATACAACTGAGATCATAGAAGTCCAGAGCTTAGAACTTACTAAATTTAAGTGTCTGGTACAACTCTTAAACATTAACTGTTATTATTCCATGCATAGACAGAGAAAAAGGCCAGAGATTCAGATGGAAATGTTGGGAGAGACAGAGAAAATAAGTCCGAGAAAAGGACCTCAGACTGAAAGTGGAATCAAAGTATGAGAAAAAAAGCAGAAATAGAAGAAAGATGAACCCAAATTTCCCTTCTCTGCTTCAAGCTTGCCCACGCATTTCCCACAGCTTGCCCAGCATAATTTGGACTTGGTTATTTAAAGGGCTGTGGGATAATACAGTGGGAAGACAGGTCTGCTTGTAACTCACACAATTTATCACACAGGGAAGAGCCACTAATCTTTTTAGGAAACAAGGTATTCACAGTTATTTAAGGCTAATATTTATGTATCGCCACACATTGTGAGCACAGCCCATTCTCCATCTTTACATGGTGGCCCAGATCCGGGAAGGTCTTTAACAGCGACATTCCATATTTTAAGCCCCTTATAGAAGTCTCGCCTGGTAGACTGAACCAGCTCTGTTATTAACTGCACCCGTGCACCAGATATATTCACGCACACCGCTAATTAAAAGAGCAGATTTTCCCAAGGTGGGTGAATGCTAAGCCGAGCTGGGTGGATACAGTCTTGCGTGAATGTCTTACAGGCCAAAGCCACGGCGCTGCCTCCCAAAGCGGAATCAATTATTCAAAGTCAGAACCTTCAGGACATGCATAAATATAGTCCTGACACAGTCCAGCTGGGCCATTTCAAGAATCTACTCCTTATAAGGTACGGAGAACAGAAGGACGAGGGCAGCAATGAAGTGACCCCAGTGACAACTAGCAAGATCCCTGTCCCCACCAGAGGACAGGATCTTGTTCTTATCAGGGACCCTTTTTCTCCGTCATTACCAAGGCTGCCTCCACACCCCCTTGGAAGACTCTTCTCTGTCCCAAGGGACCCAGCCTCATCCTGCCCCAGCCCTAGCTGATCTTGCCTTTGCCTCTTGACATCTCATTAGCACAGTCAGGATGTCATGTTAAGCCCCTTTCATTAGGATCTGGGCTGCTCATCTTCCTTAATCTTGGGTCCTCAGACTGGACTCTGTACTGGACAAATAAACTTCTTTCTGCTTCCCGTACATCTCCTCTTGTTGAATAACCTCAATGTGGTCTTATCCCCAAAGATCTCTATGTTAGTCAGCTGTCCATCATTGTGACAAAATACCTAAGAAAATGAACTTAAAGGAGGAAAGGTTTACTTTGGCTCACAATTGCAGAGGTTTCAGTCTACAGGGGCCTGGCCCCATTGCTGTGGGCTTGTGGTGATGCAGAATGTCATGGTGAAAGTGAATGGTCAAACTACTCACCTCAAGGTGGTCAGTAAGGAGAGAGAAAGAGACAGCAGAGGGGCTGGGGAAAAGATACAACCCCTCAGGGCATGCCCACAGTGACCCACTTTCTCCAAGTAGGCCTCATCTCATCAAGTTTCCACCACCTTCCAATAGCACCATCAGCTAGGGACCAAGCCTTCAACATGTGAGCCTTTGGGGGACAGTCCAGATCCAGACCATAACAACCTCCTCTCCCCCATGAGAGCAAGAAGAAAAATTTTACCAAAACAAAGACAGAACAGTCCTGTCACATCTACTCAAGCCATAATTTCAAAAATAAGGGCAAATCCTGAATGTGCATCACTCTCTTGCTTGGCTACTTATTTCTCAGGATGTTAAGAGGACAAGAGGACTTGTCATTCTTTCTAGATGGAATTACACTCACATGGGTCCATGGCACAGTGGTCAGATTACCTTGACCCATCCCATGGTTCTCCATCATGTGTCCCTGATGACCCATCCTTCAGTTTTCTGATAATCTGTTCTTTGGCTTATGCCTGAAAGCACCTGGAGACAAGCTTTCCTTAGAGTCACTCTTGCAACATCTGCCACATGGAAAGGAGCTTACAGTGGAGACTTGCTATAAATATGGGCAGGAAAAAGTGAGAAGGAGGCACTGCTGCAGTTTGAGTTCCTGGGGAACAAGGAGCCTCCCAGTTGGAGTTAGGTATGTCAAAGGTATATTGGAGACTTCTCTGGGAATCAATGCCCAGGAAAGGGAAGAGACAGCAACAGACAGTGGGAGAAGTTCATAAACAATACAAACAAGGCCTAACAATGGCCTTGGCTACCTCTTTGCAGAATTCAGCAACTAGAGAGGCCCTTCAGAGATGTCCTAAGTTGGCTAGGCCTTTACACTCCTGAATCGGTCATTCAAACTGAGCTGCCATCTTGGTTGAGCTGCCATATGCAACTGAGGCTATCCTGACAGGAGTGACAGCTGTTGTCAGCCTGCCAACTGGATTTTCTGGAGGAGAGGTGACATGCCATCCATTGGAGAAGGGATATGAGCAGTACATCACAGATCTACCAGAGCCTAGCCAATGCAGAGATGGTAACTCTTCCCCTGGTCTACTGGTCCTTTGACATGGAGAACCCAAAGTGTTTAGGCAGCAACTATGGCCTATTCCTGCTCTGTCTGTTGGCAGAAGTATTTCCTTTTTGGGACCCAGGATCTGTAAATCTATAGAACTGAGAAGCACACATTCTTCAAATGGGTTAAAAAGAGTGATAATGAGGACACTCTTGTTTCCACCCCTTGATTCCTATTGGGTAAACACGATTAAATACAGGTGCAAGGTGTCAAACAAAAATCTTTAAGTCACGAGTAGTTTGCATCCTAGAAGATGGATGGTGTCCCATCCCTATAAATCATCATCTCTGAGCTGGTGTCCTAGCTGTGCTTGAAGGCCATTTCACTTCAGACGAGCAACTTTAGAGATAAAATGTGATCAGTGGATTCCATGAGTGTGGGTCCAATCCTATACTTTCTTTGATGCAAAGTGTGTCTCTTGCTCCAATGTGATATTATATGGGATCTGATCCCAGTGGATGAAGCACTCTAAGCCTTCAGATAATGGCTGTTAACTGAGGCTTTGTGGGAAGCAGAGCAACTCATACATGGGATGTAAACCTATTCCTGCTTGAATAAATTACTAATCTTTCTGGGGCAAGGACATCAATGTAATTAAGGTAGTCTTCTTGAAGGACAGTGCCATGTCAGGAATTTAGCATTAGTCCTGGTTGCTGGCATTTTGAACAGTAAATGGCAGATTTACCCTGGTAAGGGTGAGCTCATGCTGTTAAGCTCATGAGTGAGACCACCATGCCGGTCACCATGATGACCTGGCTCATGTTCCCATCATGCCAGCACTGAGGGTGTTTGCTCATTTGGTACTTCTTTGTGTTTGTATCTCCTCCTTGGTCATCAATATATGATACCAAGGTCTTCATCTTTGTGCCCATTCCAACGTGCCCATCCTCACGACTCTACCGTGGACCTCCCAATCCCAGTTTTCCACCTTGCTATATCTAGGCCCTGACCAGCCAACCAAATTGTTCACCATCTTACCCATGAGACCCTTATAACCCTGGACAGCTTCTCTTGTCACACAAAGTAGATGTGTGACATCTAGCTTTGTCTGAGCTTTGCTTTTGGGGAGGGTATTCCTGCATTTGGTTTGTTTTCTGTTACTACAAAGGAATACCACAGCCTGGATAACTTGGAAAGAATAGAGGTTAATTAATGCACAGTTGTCGAGGATGTCCAAGAGCTTGGTGCTGACATCTGACGAGGGCTTTCTTTCTGCATCATAATATGACAGAGGGCAAGCTAGCCAGAGCCAGCTCACTTTTATTATGAAACCACTCTCATAATAACCCATTTATCCACAAATTGATTAATCCAGTCACTTTCTAAAGGTTCTACTTCCAAATATCATTAATAACATTAATATCACTAATAACATGTAAATTGGGGGTTTAAGTTACCAATGCGCAAAATTTGGAGGACACATTGAAACTGTAGCATTCCTCCATATTATCTTTTAAAACCATCCCTGAGAAGGCCTGTAGGGTAGCCACCATCCATTACCTAATGCATACCCTTCCATAGCCAACCTCTCCATAAACCAATCTCAGACCTGTTTCTCCTCCATCAGTTGGTCACATGGAATCCCTTATACAGCCAGCAGAGCCAAGTGAGGGAAAGAGGTGAAACTGATGAGGAAGTATGTGTGGGGCTGAACAACCTGCCCATGTAAAGTACATGTGCTGGCTGGTCCTGTTCATACTGATACCAGGTGTACCATTTCCACCCATGTTCCAGGGCCTCATCTCTATCAGGGACATACCACAAACAGGAGTTGTTTTTCAATCAGTGTATAATCCTTCCCAGCAGATGGCATGACCAGGACCCAGAACCTTAGCACATTGCTTGTGACTCTCTTACTGGAACTTTCCATAAACTCCACACATCACGTTTTCTAAGCACTGGAACATACCTATGGGACCACTGGAACCACTGGGTTTAATTACCATAGGACAAGGTTCTTTCTTGTTCAATGCCCCATTCAAATGGGACAGCCTTTCATGTCATCTTATACATGAGTCAAAGCACTATTTGCAGGTGTAGATTTTTGCTGCCTCCAGAACCCAAAGTTCACCAGATATTGTGCATCTTTGTTTATGGGACCTTGTTCATGCTTTAGATCTTTTTGAGTGGAAGATGCAAGATGCAATGATTACTCATTTACTCTGGATGAAATATTGTGACATTTCTCTGATCACTAAAACCCTAGGTTGTTTTTTTTTTTTCTTTTTTTTACTGATATGGTAGTCTCTTCAATCTTCATTCAGTTAATCCCTCAACCTCTGGACAACAAATATGTCACCAACACCTCCACCATGCTGTATGTATTACGCTCCATCTGATACAGTTAGCTTATTTATAGAATGGTTATTTGTGATGTTCTTTCTACCTAATGTCCACATGGGATAGATTACTTTGAACCATATTATAACAGAGGGAAGGAAAGTTAACATACCCCTGGGGAAAAGCTATAAATGTAGATTGATATCTGTTCCATGTGAATGCAAACTATTTCTGATCATTTCTATTGTGTATGGGAAAGAACGCATTTGCCCTATCAGTTCTGCATACCATGAACTTGAGGCCATGCGAATCCACTCTAGCTAAGACACCACACCTGCCATGGCAGCTGTGATCAGGGTTAATACAAGGCTGAGTCTGTGGTAGTCACCATTAGCTTTCAAGATCCATCTGGTTTGAACAGGCACTCCACTGAATTAAATGGAGACATCATACAAACACCATTCCTGCAATATGCTTTAGATCTTTTTGAGTGGAAGTAATCTTTACCATCTCCTCTCTCCTGGAATAATGTAACTTTTACCATCTTGGTGGCAAATGGGTGAGGGGCAGTTTCAGAATCTTCCCTTTTCTGTAGTCTAGGAGCCTAGCATGGAAGCTGCACCAACTACCAAGTACATCTATTCTGACTGTACAGAATCATCATCACCATCATCATCATCACCTCAGGGATTAGGGAAATAACCAATGGATGTATAGAGTTTCACCAGGACTCCACTTATTACCTAGCCACAGCATACTCCTATTCACATAGTAGGGCCATAATGACACTTTCAGCCTCCAAGTATCAATGTCACCTCCGACCCTGTGTTTAACAGTCCTTGAAATGTTTGGCTACTCCTCTAACCCCAGTATGTAGTCATCAAGTATGAACAGAGATCTCCTTAAAGATTAAGAGGGGGTTCATAACCATGTACACTTGCCATGGCAAGGCAAGGGTCATACAGGGTCCTTCCTCCTGAGTGCGTATGGTCTTCTCTTCAGTTTAAAAGTTGCCACTTGAGAAAAAATAAATAAAGCTCAGCATCAAGAACTGGACACAGTAATTGTGCAGTTTTATAAAAGGCAATTTCAGTCACCTTCCTAATCAATCACTCCTAATTTCTATTGAAATCAAGAAAAAAAAATAAGTATTACTATTTGAGTAGTACCCTTGCCAATTGCTGCTAGGGACAGCTCTGTTCTATTAACCATCTCCGGATCTCTCTGTGGAGCAGGCTAACCTGGCTGGTCCATCACCATGGCTACCATTAAGATAACTTCATCTGCCGGGTACAGTGGCACACACCTGTAATCCCAGAAGCTCAGGGGGCTGAGACAGGAGGATCATGAGTTCAAAGCCAGCCTCAGTAACTTAGTGAGGCACTAAGCGACTCAGAGAGACTTTGTCTCTAAATAAACTATAAAAAAGGGTTGGTGATGTGGCTTAGTAGTTAAGCACCCTTAGGCTCAATCTTTGTTACGAACGAAAGAAAGAAAGAAAGAAAGAAAGAAAGAAAGAAAGAAAGAAAGAAAGAAAGAAAGAAAGAAAGAAAGAAAGAAAGAAAGAAAAGAAAGAAAAGAAAGAAAGAAAGAAAGAAAAGTTAATCCACCTGGCTGCTGATGGCTAGTTAGCATCATCTGGCTTCTATTGTTTTGAGGAATCATAACATCCCCACTTCTATCAATGAGCTAGTTCTGAAACACTACTCCTAAAATGAGCCCTGGCCTGCATTAATCTTTCCATGTTCTATTGTCTGCGTAAATATAAAAGGTACCTCTGGGTATTTCTGGGATATATCAGAACCTATTCAAGTGGTTTCAAATACTTTTTTAAAGCATTCTGCCTCCATCCTCATTCTACATTGAGAAGCTTTCTTCTCCAAAGAACAACTCTCCAACTGAGTACTTAGCAGGGAAAAAAAGACTTCATTGCTTAGTAGTTTGGAGGGACCCCTCGACAATCAAAATAATCAGGGAAAAAATAAGCAGGGAAAAAAAGACTTCATTGCTTACCCAGCTTCTCTGGGGATGATGCCAAAAAATTGCATGGATTTTCAACTTTTAACTAAAAGTCCAGGAATTCCCAATCCCCAATACATAAACTGTCTTAAAAATTTGTTTGTGGAAAACTTGTTGCTATAGTTTGGCTCTTAAGTGTCACCCAACGGCCCAGGTGTTGGAGGCTTAGTCTCAGTTTGGCACTATTTGGGAAATGGAGTCTGATGGAAATTTTAAGTCACCAGGGGCATGCCCTTGAAGCAGATTGTGGGACCGCACTCCCCTCTCACCCTCCTTTTGCTTTCTGGCCTTGAGGGGAGCAGTTTTACTCTGGCACATGCTCTCACCATGATGTACTGCAAGGCCACTTGATCATGGATTGGAACCTCTAAAACCATGAGCCAAAATAAACCTCCCCTGTTTAGAAGTTGATTATCTCAGTTATTTGTTACAGTGATGGAATGCTAACATGGTTGTCATGTGTCAAGTGAACGGAAGTCATCCAAATGAATAAATATGCTCATCGCTCATTTACCTCACCTGTAAGATGCTCAAGGGGCTGATATGAGGAACCAAGCGGATCATGACACCCAGTCACTTTCTACGTCAGAAAGTACCTTCTGCAGGTTAAAGATGGCCACTGAAGGAAAGCCCAGATTGTACTTCCAAGTGCATATCTATCTAGAACAGGAAAGAAAACATTCAACAATTAAGGAACATATACAGTAAAAAATAAGCTGAGACCCAAATAAGGACAAATAGAAGAGACTGGGAGAAGAGTTGAAGTAAGGGAGCTTGAGGAATGATCAATATGTACAAATTCTAGATATAAAATGCCATCTGGGGGAAGGGGGAGAGCTAGCTTGGGCCTGGTTCAAGGATGCTCTGAAGTTTGGATGTCAGCTCATAGAGTGGTTTTTCCTGAACTTCTGTTCTTTATACATTATCATATTATTTTTTTCCAAATGTGTTCCCTATTTTTTAAATTTTTATTACATACATCATAATTGTGCACATTTGTGGGGCACAATGATATTTGTATACACTGGATGTATGGATAAAGAAAATGTATGTCTACACACACATAATGAAATATTGTTCATCTGGAAAAAAGGATGAAATCCTGTCATTTGTGACAACGTGAATGAACTTGAAGGACCTAATGTTAAGCGAAATAAGCCAGGTACAGAAAGACAAAAATATCACGTGATCTTATTCATTGTGCAATCTTATAAAGTTAATCTCTTAATAAATTCAGAGTATAATAGACCAGAGACTGCAGAGAGGTAGAAGACAGAGAATGAGGAGGATTTGGTCAAGGGATACAATGTTAGAATTAGATAGGAGAATAAGTTCTGGTGTCCTATTGCAAGGTAGGATGACTATGGTCAATGATATACTATTATTTCAAAATAGCTAGAATATTTTGAATGTTCTCACCACTAGGACAAGTGCTCCCTATTATATTATCAACTTAATAGTTTCCTATAAATATTAATGTTCACTCACTTTTACTTTCAGCCATATCCTAAGCAATAATATCTGTTAATGAACAAGTTTAATAAGCTAGGTAAACATTTTTCTAATACACATGAAAATTAATTTATAACTATAAAAATTATTGCTCTAAAAACTATAAAAATTTATTTATAACTGTAATTCGTAACTTAGAAATCAATTTATGTATCCTTCCTAAAATCCTTTGTGTATGACCATGGTAAATGGTCCCCACAAGGTAAATGGTGCTACTGTGACGGGTTTGAAGGGAAATGGGATATAATTAGAATGGCCTCTTTTCTAGATTATTTTGATTGTCGAGGGGCCCCTCCAAACTTGGGGACAGAGGAGAGCAGGTGGGGAGGAGAAGGTAGGCTTTTGGAACAAAATGCCACAGACACTCAGGGCTGGATGTCTGGCAGGATGTGGGGAGCCCTGGAGAGGAGGAGCCCAAGAGGACACTAGAGTCTTGAAACCCAGATGCTCAAACACTTTGAATACACAGGAAATTCCTTCATTTCACATTGATTAACTGAAAAGCAGAATTTAACATAAGTTAACTCAACCTGAAGTTCACATAAATTCTAGGTCAATTTTGGGGGAAATAGAAAAAAAATTAATAGGGTGATTTATATTTACGGGTTTAAAAAGTATCTGAGGAAAATTGGGTTTTGAGATACCATGTGTTTTCACTCATCAAAGACCCATTTAGGGACATCACCACATCAGGAAATAATTTGTGTGAAACATTAAGATATCAAAGATAAATGGTCTAAGAACAGGACAAACAAGTTACAAAAGAGGACATTCAACTGGCCAAGAAAATATGAAGAAATGCTAAGTCTTACCAACAAAAATAATGTCAAAGAAAGCAACAACGTGTTACTATTTTCAACTATCAAACGAACAACTTTTATGACTGTGCTTCTTAGTCATTAGGGCTTTCACCAAAGTATTCTAGCTCTCTCCCTTAAAAGCTCATGAAGGAAGCCACTTCCTGTCTCTGTGTGGTGAGTGAGGCCATCTGACTAGTTCTGGCCAATGAATTATGAGCAGAAGTGGTATTTATGACTTCTGGGCTAGATGGCTTAGCTGCCGGTTGGAGACACCCAGAACTTTCTTTCTGTTTGCACATGACCAAGCCACATTCCTGATGATGGCCGCTGAGTCAGTGGTCCCTGAACGAGGACACCTGGAGAGGAGCCCAGCTGACACAGGATGGACATGGAGCATGAGCAGGACGTAAAACAGGGTTGTCACCATCCATTAAGAACTAGGGGTTGTTAATAATCCTACCAATTGATTCAGTGATAAGATTCAGTGCAGCAGGGGAAAAATAAAACAGGAATAGAATATATGCTCCTCTAACACAGTTTTAAAACTGTTAAGCCCCTTCAATCTAAAAATTCCATGTATGGAATCCCAAAAATTCAAAATAGAAACAACATGAAAAAAATCTTTATAGTCGAAGTATCAACTAAGTGTCAAAAGCATGAACTTGGTCAAAATGTTACAGGGGGAATTGAGGCCACCCCCTGCCAGCTGTGTGACCTTGACAGATTTATTTAACTGTTGAAAATTTAGTTTGTACAAACTTTAACAAGAGGCTGATCTTATAGTATTTTATACACACACACACACCCACACATCCCACAGTGCTACTTTGTTAGTTTGGCCAGGGAAAATTTGGATGCCACCCAATTAGCAACAAAAGGCAATGGTGAAGGATAATGAACCACAAGATGGAAAATGCTTATGTGATGATGTTAATTTTAAAAAGCATAAGAAAATTGATCATGTCATCTAATCATGATTATGGAAAAAGAATAGAAATATTTCAAGACCATAAGTAGTTGTATTTGGAAGGTGAAATTATTGTGATTTTTTCCCACATTTTTGTTTTAAAAATTCCTAAAATGAGGCACACATGTACAGCCTGAAAGAAGACTTCTCCAGTTTTGAATCTTAGCCCCCCCACTGGACAAGTTATATAACATCTCTGGATAGGGTTCCTTACCTGCCAAATGGAAATCATGTGTCTTCCTTGTGGTGCTATTTTGAGTAATAAATTAGAAAATCCTTATAAAGTTATGAGCATAATGCCTAAAACATAGTAAATGACCAATACACATTATCTATTTCTATTACAATTATCATCGTGTATTTATTTTACAATAGTGGACAGAACGTTGTTTCAAAATCTAAGACAAAGCTCTTAATTTTAGGAGACTGTGCCCTTCCCTTGGGAAGTTTGGGTCCAGGGTAGATACAAGGCAGAAGACAAGCAGATCAGGGCCAGGGCACAGAACAGAAAGCAGTTACCCCTAGGTTAAGAGAAAAGAGATGGCCCGAATACTGTCCCAAGTAAGACACTTGGCTTGGAACTGCTACCTCCCCAAGGTCAGGGCCAGCGTGTTGGGAGCAAACAGAGCCCTCTCCCTGACAGCCGCCCCTACAGCAGCTGGCCTGCCCCCATGATGGATGGGAATTACAGCCGTTTTCAAGAGACCAACAGAAGGCAGGCTGTGTCCTGATAAGCTATAACAACAGTAGTAAAGTTCTAAGGAGACCGGAGGGTCCCCACAACCACACACTTCCCGCGGCCGTGGCTGCGTAATTATAGCAGCGACAGCTGGGCAGCCCAGGGACATGACTGGAATAGACTAAGGCGTGGGCATATGGTGCTGCTGGTGGGCAAGGCCAGCCCCTCCCTCCCCTGCTGCCCAAGTTCAGCTGCATCTTCAGGCCTGACTGTCAGGAGGCCATTAAAGAGATCACTAGTGCACAGAGGGGCAGGTGCCAGGGAGGGGAACTCCCAGAGGCTCACTGGTGCCCAAGGCCAGGTACACAGTAGGAGCACTGTAATTGCCTGCTCATCCAGTCTGAATGTCAGAGGCATATTCCATAACCTTGATGGGTATGTGTTTTGACTCCCAGACCTTGCACACAAGGCCTGAGCTAACAGAATACTCTCTAACCATCTCTTTGAACCTGCTCACTGGAAACCACCTAGAATCACCTGTTTTCAGGCAGAATTACCAGATCACCTGCCCTCTCCTCTGGCTATCCCCTTAATGCATGTCTCTTTAAGACCATCCCTTGAATTCACAAGCCTGTCTCCTCTATAAGCATCTTGCAAGAGAGACTGTGCCTTCCTCGTTTTATTTCAACCATTTGTTTATTTATTCAATCATTCCAATCATTTGTCCAACCAACTAAGTACCTGTGATAGGCCATAAACCATGCCAGATACTAACAAAGATAGACATGCCATGCCAGCACCAAGAGTGGATTAAGAGAAAAAGACAACTAAAGGAGAAACTACAAAGGAAAACTTTTGAGTTTGGTAATAATAAGGTGCTCTGACATGTGGAAAGGAGACCTAATCAAGACCTAAGAAATCAAGGCAGGCTTTCAGAGGGAAGAATGAGCAGGTGTTAAGGAAGTCAATGAAAATTAGGGTTGGGGTGTGGCTTGTTGGTAGAGTGCATGCTTAGCATGCCTGAGGCCCTGGGTTCAATCCTCAGCACCAAAAGAAAAAAAGAGAGAGAAAAAATTAATGAGAATGTCCATGGGGGTGGGAGAGACAATGAAGGAGGAAATAAGGAGCTGCAGGAGACAGCCTGGGTGGGTGATGGTGGACTCTGCAGGACTTTCATTTTAGAGGCAATGGGAAGTCACTGGAGACCTTAAGCCAGAGAATGGCATGATCAGGTCTACATTTTATAAAAATAAATCTGGCATCCTTTGGAGGGAAGAGATTGGTGCAGAATAAGAAAGAGTCAGGGCTCAAGGGTTGGGGTGCCCCTTCTGAGGACAGACCTGGAACATGCCTGCAGCTCTCTGTTCACTGAGTTCAAGGAGGAGCAAGTAGAATGGGCAGGTGCCTTAGGTGACACGTTTCAGGGTTTTGTTCCCCTATTATCCAACATGCATGTGGAAGCCTTAGAAGGGAATCCATTTTCTTTGCAATCTGCATGAATCTTCATAGAGTTCCACTTGCAGAAAGGAATGTGCTGGGCTGGCTCCCTGGCTCCTGTCTGGAAGCAGATCACTGGGATAGCAGGGAGCATAGGTCTGACTGCCATGGAGGGTCATTCATGCACAAGGAAGACTCCCACAAGTGTGAGAGCTGGATGGGATGCTCTCTGGAGAGTCCACCAATTCCAGTCTATAGGTCTAATTCCTTAGTCTAATCAGCTAAGCATTTAGGGTACTGCCATTCAAACCCTATGTGTATGCCGCTAAATGCCTCTGCTCCTATTGACATGATGTCAATAAAGAGGGATGCATTGGGCTCCTCCACCAAGAAGCATGTATTGTGTCCCAGATTGATTAAGCCTCTAGATCTGCTTCAGCACCTGCCAGCTAGAGGGCTCCTGCCACTCTGCCCAGCTAGTAGTTCTCCATCTCCTCTGATATTAAGGACATCATAGTGGGGAGGTTACAAGACAGTCTCTAAATGCTTGCTCCCAATTACCAGCTTCCAAATTCCCAGCCGTCTTTAAAAACCGAAAAGTAATATTTGCCACTGAGGGTTTTTTTTCTTTCTGCTTACAAAATTGCTACGCACTCTTTGTAGGAAGTGTTGAAAAATGCACTCACACACAAACATACACAGAAAAATAAAAATCATCCACGTTCCAGCATTCGGATGTGGACACCAATAACTTTGCACTCATTTGCTCATTTCTTCCATGCATACAGATACGTGTTTAACCATGGTGTATTTATTTTACTTGATACACTGGGATTGAGTCCATGTGAGCAAATTGTTTTCTAGAATGTCATTGTTAATCACCACAGAATTTCCTGCCATGTGGATGTTCTGTACTTCAACCAGTTTTTTATTTTACCCAATTTTTATGGTAACTACTATAATCAATACGGTAAAGAACATCCTGGAAATAAATCCGTAAAAAGGAGTTCATTGGATTTCAGTAGAATAAATACATGAATGAGAGTAACATATCAAAAGAAATTTGCTTTTCTAACACTTTGGGCCATGCATTATAAAATTACACTCTAGAAATGTATCCATTTATTTTTCCACCAACAGAATAATCCTTGTATCACTATTCTCCACACCATTATCATTTGAAGGAAGTATCAGTATCATCATCATCCTAATCAGTTAACATGTATCTAGAACTTTCTATGTTCCCGGCATTGAGCTAAATAAATTGAATATATTATTCCTTTTAATTTTAACTCCTTAATCTCTAGTAAGGTTGAACTTTTCTTCTTACATCATTGGCTGCTGTGATTTTTTTTTGTCACACAATTTTCTGCTAATACTTTTTGCCTATTTTCTCTTGCATGATTGCCACATAATTACTGGTTTGTAAGTATTCATTATATAATGAGGATATTAAACAAGTTTCTTGCAGAACATGTTTATCCTCAGTCTGTGGTCTAATATTTAGTTTTGTTTAGGATCATTTTGACATAGAGAATTTTGTTATTTTGGAGTCATTTAATTGACTAGTCCTTCATTGTATGGATTAAGTTTTCATGTGCACTCTTAGAAAGTACTCCCGCACCATGGCCTCAGATAAATATTCATATCTTTTTTCTTAAAATCTTCCTATGGTTTTAAATTTCACATTTAAATATTTTATCAATCTGGAATTTGTTAGTGCATGTTATGCTGCAAAGATCTATTTTTCTTTTCCCGCATGGTCAGCAAATTGACCCAATTTGACTTATGGAATTCTTCACCTTTTCCCCACTGATTTGAAATGCCACATTCATCTTATATGAAATTCATATTTACGTATGCCTGCTTCAGCTCTCCTTGTACTGTTCCATTGATTTATCTGTCTATTTCTGCAATTAAACCAGACTGCTTAAATATACACAAAGCTGCAAGTACATCATTGCACACTGCTTACCCAGGAGAGTGCCAGTCCCTCTCCTTCTTCCATGTTTTCCAAAATGTTCTTGGCAATTCTAAAGTAACAGATGAATTTCAGAACAATCTTACAAAGCACCACCTCCTCCAAAGTCCCATGGGTATTTTTATATGGCTCCCATTAAACTTCTAGATCCTGTAGAGAGAATTGATAACTATATTGTTTGTAAACATTTTAGTTCAACAGCAGAGCACATTCTTCCAATTATAGTTCCTATTTTTTTTTCATCATATTTCTTGTGAACTTCATGTGAGGTACATTATGTTTCTGTTCCTATCGTGAATGGTACTTTTAAAAAATCATTATAGAAAAACTATAACTTTTTTGTTATTTTCTTACCAAGCTTTGTTTCTGAACTCACTTAGCAGAGTAGTCATTTTTCAGGTCTTTTCCATGAATTCTCCAAAGAGAAAATTCTATCACACATAACCGACAATAACTGTGATATCTACTTTCAGATCCTCTTTTTTTTTATTATTCTTGTTTTACTCATTTGGCCAGAATTTTAATATTGTGTTAACTTCTGGGTATATAGACAAAAGAAATGAAATCAACATACCAAGCAGATGTCTGCATGCCTATGTTTCTTGCCACATAATTAAGATGAAATCAGCCTGGGTACCCATCAATGAATGAATTGATAAAGAACATATGGTATATATATATAAATGGAATATTGTTCAGCTATAAAAAGGAATGAGCCTGGCGTGGTGGCACACTTTGGGATACTGAGACAGGAGAATCGCGAGTTCAAAGCCAGCCTCAGCAATGACGAGGCTCTAAGCAACTTGGTGAGACCCTGTCTCTAAATAAAACACAAAGTAGGGTTGAGGATGTGGCTCAGTGGTCAAGTACCCCTGAGTTCAATCCCCCCGTACCAAAAAAAAAAAAAAAAAAGGAATGACATCTTGTCATTGACAGCAAAATGAATGGAACTAGAGGACATCGTGTTAAATGAAATAAGCCAGACACAGAAAGATAAGTACTGCATGGTCTCTCTTATATGTGGAAGCTAAAAAAGGTCAACCTGAAAGTAGAATAGATATTTTGAGACATTGGGAAAGACATGGAGGGTGAATACAGTTTGGATTTGGTCAGTGCATGTATGGAAATGTCATATTGAACTCCATCAACATATACAATTGATACCTGTCAATAAATTTTTTAGAAAGAGTATGGCAGATATTGTGGGAATCCCTTTACATTTAAATAGAAATGTCTCTAGTTTTTTATTCTGAAGTGTGATTCAGATAATCATTTGGGAGTCAGAGCTTCTTTGTTAATAAAGAAGATCTCATTTTTACCATCCTAACAGCCGTAAGCTTTTGGATTTTGTTTCTTGGGAATGAATGTTAAATTTTATTACAAACCACTTTAATACAAGATAGGTGTAAATTTTCTCTCCTGATATTTTAAATATATTTAAATATATTAATATATTTCCTAATAGTAAATTTTTCTTGAATTACTTGATGAAAAAAAGTTGAAGTTCTAATTTTTTTGTTGTACTGTCACATTTTTCATCATATTTTACTTAATATTTTCACATTTTGCTCAAGAATGAGTTTCCCGTTTTTGAACTGTCTCTGTCCAGCTGTAGCATTTGAGTTACCACTTCATAAAATGAATAAAGTAGCGTTTTTAGAGATCACTGTGCTCCAAAATTGTTTATATATATATTTTAAATATGTTTCTCATGAAAGCATCTTGTGTTTGTTTTTTTGTTGGAAGTAAAGTGTTGGTAACTGGAGAAAGAGTTCTTATTTATTTGTTCAAGAGTCTATAGTCGTGGATTGTTTTTATGTAATACATGTATTCTTCTTAAAAACAACCAATTCATATATATCTTTTCTATTTGTTAAATTGCACAAATTGTCTCATTTTTATTTTAATTATTCATTATTTAAGATTTGCATATATTTCTGTGTGTGTGTGTGATTGGGGAATGATTGGGGGCAGGCAAGGCAAGTGCTTTCCTGCTGAGCTATACTCCCAGCCCATTTTTTTTTTTTTTTTTATTACTGAGGGAGAATTTTATCTTCATTTTCTTGATAAATATATGAGAAATTTACCTATAGTTTTACAGGTCCAGACTTAAGTTTATCTACTAATTCTTCTACCTCCTTATTTTTGCTCTTAAAAATAACTTATTTCACTTTGGTTAACAATGTTTAAAGTAAAGGATTAGGAATATACTAATATGGACTTGTGGACTATTTTTAGTTTCTAAGTAAATAAACAATTTTTAGATATATGATATGCAATATTAAGCACATACATGTACATATGTATCATATAAAATGTTTCAATTCAAAATATATTAAATATTGATTCTACATATTAAATCACATTAAAAACATTAAATATTAATGTTTTTACTCTTTCTTTTTCACTTTCTTTTTCACTCTTGACTTGGGGTTTCTTTTCTAATATCTTGCATTTAGTACTTAGTTCTTTTATATTTTCAATTTGAGATTTAATAATGAAAGTATACGGACTATGAATTTTTCTAATTTCAACTTTGCACATCCTGTGAGTTTTTCTTCTCAGAGGTCTCCATCATTATTTCCTGTTTATTGTAATTGTGATCCACATTAAAAGAAAAGTTTTAAACTGAAAATCACATCATAATTCTATCTCACTTTAATTGCTTATTTTTCTAAGTAAAAATAGCAAATGTATGTCACAAATAAATTCAATGTAGAAAATGCATAGAATTAAAACTAGCTGATCCCAAAATAATAATTTCAACCATATGAAAATTAAACTCTTTTTCTGCCAATAACACCATCAACTAAATTTTAAAAGTGACAAACTCTGAAGAGTTTATAACAATCAATCAATGAGAAAATATAATTTACTGGAATATTGGAAAATAAGTACAGAATATAAATAGACTACTAGTCAATATTATTAATCCTGTGCATTTAAGCATTTAATTAACCAAAGCAAATAATGGAAAGGAGAAACTGAAGATAGCTCAATTCATGTCCTTTGTCCAATTTTGAATTAGTGTTGTTTCTTTCTTATTCATTTAAAAAAACCTTATACATAACAATCATTAATGCATCATTGTTGATTTTAAAAATTGTTTTGCTAATTTGGAAATTACTTTCCAATTTTAAGTGCAAATGGCTGTATATTTCTAAAAAACTTAGGCAGTCAAATCCTAAAATCAGTCTTATTTATAGCAAACATCATCTACTAAGTTTTTCCATGAAGTACAGGGTTAGCTCAGTATCATTTCCAATCAATTCTTATAGCCAAAAAAGCACTCAAACTCCCGTGGTTTCTTGACAATTCTGTCTGTTTGCTAATACATCAGTTTGCTTTCTATGAGAAGCATCACAATTCCAACAGCAATTATTTTCTTAGAATTTTAAAATCGATTCTGTAATTTTTACATGTATTTTTAAAAGTTCACCAATTTTTACCTTAAAACACTACATAATAGTGTCTGTGAAATTTACATGTATTTTGGAGGTTGGGTTTCTTTATTTGGGGGTGGGAGGGAATACTGGGGATTTAACCCAGGGGACGCTTAACCAATTGAGCTACATCCCCAGTCTTTTTTATTTTGAAACAGGGTCTCACTAAGTTGTTGAGGCTGGCCTCAAACTCACAATCTTCCTGCCTCAGCCTTCTGAGTAACTGGGATTACAGTTCAGGCCTCTTCAAAAGCTTGCTCACACCCACCTGAACTGTGTACTAAATTCAAAGAGTTCCATGAGGCTCATTCAAGGGCTTGATCACTGGATGCACTGAGTGCCGTACCAGAGATACATGAAATTCCAACTCCAACTTAAAATGAAATATGCAAGTAAATAAAATGTGTTAATATGTATTGACATATTTAGTTCTGCTGAAATGGTATAGAACATATTCAGGCCATACTCTGCTGGTTTATAAACTTTGAGCTCATACTCAGTTTTCATAAATCTCATTATATTCATAGAAACAAGATCACATCATTTTGGTATTTGTCATTTAATATTATAATTTGCAAAGTATCTCAATGTAATACATTTACTATCCTTCCTACCTATCCACATAACTCTTTTCAAACTTTTGGCTCTGTCCTTCCAATTTTGTTTTTCTAGCTTGTGTTAGTCAGCTTTTTGTTGCTATAAGCAAAATGTCTGACATAAACAACTTAGAGGAAAAAAAGTTTCTTTTGACTCATGATTTCAGTTTTAGTCCATGGTCAACCAATTGCATTTGCTCTGGGCCCAAGGTGACACAGAATCTCATGGTGGAAGTGCGTGGTGGAGGTAAGTTGCTCCCTTCATGGTAGCTGGAAGCCGGGAGTAGGGAAAGGTCCTCAAGGAAGATGAACCCGTCCATAGAATGCTACCAATGACCCACCGCCTCCAGGATCACCTGACCTGCCCATGGTCACCACTCAGTCAATCCATTCAAACTAGGATGGCCTGATTAGGTTGCAACTCACATAATCTAATCATTCACCTCTGCATTAGGAGCAAGAGCTTTGTAGGGATATCTCATGTCCAAAACACAACACAGTAAACTTTATGATTATTTTATCCAGTACAAAAAGAAGTTAAGGAAGGGAGAGATGGATGGAGGATTTTGACTGGCATTTTATTAAGATTGAAAGGAACTTAGGGAAGCAGCTTCTCCTCCTTGCCCAGTTCAGCATCTCCATACTTCTCTAGGCTGTTGGCTGTTTGTGTGTGTGTGTGTGTGTGTGTGTGTGTGTGTGTGTGTAGCCTTTATTGCCATCATATTACACACTTGCTGGGTTTTCTATGCTACTTTCCATCTCCGCAGCTGGGATACACACTCTAGGAGGGCAGGGACTCCCTCCTGCTCATCACTACATTTCTAATGCCATGCACAAAGTATATGCTCAACAAATCTTTCTCAATCAGGCTTCAATGCTCAGTTTTTTTAATTGATTGCCTTACTTTTAAGATACATAATCATATCATTCAACACTTATTCCTACCTTTTTCCTAATTAAATTGCTTCACAATTCCTGAATCATGTCAAATACAATAATTGATCAATAAAGTCATGTCACTGATTCTAAAGAATGTTTTTACTATCTCCATTGGTGCTGTCATTCAAGAGAGACATATTTGTTAATTGTTTTAGGGAAGGAGATTTCTATAATTATTTTACTGAGAAAAATCAGGAGGAGCTTTCTAAATTTTGTTAAATGTTAAGTAATAGTGATAGAAGATATACCCAGATCTTCTTAATCTATTATAAATGTTTTGATTGCACTACTATCAAGTCCAATGTCAGCTATTGCTTTTCAAATATGCATTATTTCTTCTTGTTGTGGTGCTAGGGCTCAAACCCAGGGCCTCACCAATGCTAGGCAAGTGCTTCTACCACTGAGCTACAGCCCCAGCCCTTGAAAGATGTGCTCTGAGAATACTCTTAAATTCATGGATGTTTTTTGAAGTTGTAAAGGCAAGGGAAATGCCCGGGCCTACAACTATTTGACAGTAGTTCTTTACCAGTTTTTCCATTTGTACTACAATTGTCTATTCAGCTTTTCTCTTTCTTTAATCAAGGTTAATCTTCCTATTTCCTTGTAAAATTATCTATTTCATCCACAAAGTCAAAGATTATACATCAGAATTTTACAAAGTGGCCTATTCATTTTCTCGAATTTTTTGTTTGTGTTTTATTCCTTTCTCCTTATTAATATTGCATTTTATTTCTTTATTTGTATCTATACTGCCTTTACAATATTTTAAGCCAGTTCTTAGTCTTATTTTATACCTCCATCATTTTTCTGGTTCATAGACATTGCATTTAAGCTTTAACATCATTAGGGAGATGTTTTTTTCTGTTTTGTTTAGGCTTCATTTGTTACTTTTTAATCAACTTTTTTACTTGAATCCAGAATTTATTTACTGTCTTTTTGGTTTTGTTTGACTCTCAAAGGGTAGAGGATGAGAATTTCCTCCTCCGTGACTACTGAGAGAACGATATTTTATGTATGCCATTTTCATTTTATGTTCATTCCAAGGGTTTGCTTTTGTTCTTTTTGAAGACAAGTATTATTGTTTTAATTTCTGAATGGTTAGGACAGCAAAGCCATGTTCCCTATTGCTGGTGCTATTCTTAAATTGATCAAAGAGCACAATTTGTAGTATATCTATTTTTGTTTCATCTGCGGACATTTTGACGGGCTCATTTGTGTTCAGTGAGAAGGACGGGGCCCCTTGTAGAAGTCAAGGGACTGAAGAGTCCCAAAGCTTAGACCTCCCTCGTTTGTCTGGTGAGTCAAGATCTGAGAGCTGTGCTCTAGGCTCCATTATTACAATTGTTTTGTTTTGTTTTTTCATTTCTCCTTATTCTTTTATGTAAGCTTTGAAATTTTGTGCAAAACCATCCGTGGCAGTTATTTATTTATTTTAAATTGTTACTTATATTACTCCGAGATCCCTTAGACTCACGTTTCAAAATCTTTATGTAACCACCCTTACATATTGCTAACTATTCCAAGCATCTTACAAATATTATCGCGTAATCACCACAGTGGCCTACGTGGTGGGTATTATGATTCCCATTATATAGATAAGGAACCGAGACCCAGAGATGTTCAGCAACATTCTCTAGGCCACAAAGACCATAAATAATCCTAACATATTCCTTCAACCCAGTTCAAGAATCTCTGCTCTTTTTTTTTGTTATTTTGGGGGATAAAATTCACTTAACATAAAATTCACCACTTTACCGTGTACAAATCAGAGTTTTGGCATGTTCACTATACTGTACAGCTATCACTACTATCTAATTCTAGGATATTTCTATCACCCTCAAAAGAAACCCTGTACTCCTCACAGTCAGTACCAACTCCACCCACCCTCTCCCCTCAGCCCCTGGCAACCACTAATCTACTCTCTGTCTTTACAGATTTTCCTATTATATTCCATAGATTTGCATTTTATATAAATGGAAACATACAACATGTGGCCTTTTCTGTCTGGCGTCTTCCACCTAGCATAATGCTTTTAGGGTTCACCCATGTTTCAGCATATATGTTTACTCCATTCCTTTTTATAGCTGAATAATATTCCATTATATGGAATATTTTATTTGTCCATTCATGGGTTGACGGGCATTTGGGCTGTTTCCACTTAAGGCTATCATAAATAATACCTCTCCGCACGTTCATGTACACATTTTTGTGTGAGCATATGTTTTTAATTCTCTTGGATATATACTTTGGAGTAAAACTACTGGGTCATATGGTAAGTCTATGTTTAACTTTTGGAAGAACTGCCAAACTGTTTCCCACAGTGACTACACTATTTTATATTTCCACTAGCAATGTGTGAGGCAGAATCTGTGTGGTTAAGGCTGTAACTTATCAATAATCAGCATTTAACATGCACAGAACTTATTGAGTTATCATTGCAGCAGCCTCTACTTTATTTCTGTTTCCATCTCTATGGTATTTGCAAAATCTGACCTCCAGAGACTGGCTTATTCCATGTTAAGAATCTCTCTTTAATACAACATATGTAAAACTTGTGGGTTTTAGAAAAGCATGAGTATTTATCTATTAGACTGAGTGTTTATTGCTAGCACAGATATATTTACTCTTATCTTGCCATATTGGTTTTTTTTCTGCATTCTCTTTTTAATATTCTTTCCTCTTTCCCTTCCCTTCTTTTGCTACATATAAGGTCTGTTTTATTTTTCCCCCATCTGGGAATTTGAATATAGTACAGTTAGATTATATTTCTAGTGACAGTTATGTTTTAAATTTAAATACAACTCTTAAACCTGTATTATCAATTCTCAATTTCAGATATGAAGAGAGCTTTAGGAATACTTTCTCCTAAAGATAAAGATTCAGCATACTATCATGATCTCTGGATCTGTCCTCATTCCAAACTCTTCTCCAAGTCAGTATGCTCTGATTTTTAAAATTTCCATGTTAATTTTCATTATTTATTTCCTGCATGTATTTATTGTTTTATGTTTTTATCAGTGCATTAGAGTTATATACAATATTGGGGTTGATTTTGATACAATTATACATGCATGGAATATAATTTTCTCTGCTTCAGTCCCCAGTTTTCTTTCCCTCACCTCCTCCCTCCCTCTGTTTCCCTTCCCTTCCTCCACTGGTATTCCTTTCATTTATTTCTCATTTTTTAAAATTATTGCTTTATAGATGTACATAAAGGTGAAACTCACTGTGGTTTTTGTCACATATGTACAAAGCATAATTTGGTCAAATTTCATTCCACTGTTCCTCTCTTTTCCTGTCCCTCCTCTCTCCCCCTCAATCCCCTTCTACTCCACTGATCCTCCTTCCATTGAAGAATGAAATGAGGGCATTTGCTGTCGAATGGACAGAACTAGAGAACATGATGCTAAGTGAAATAAGCCAGACTCAGACAGTCAAGGGTTGAATGTTTTCTCTTGTATGTGGAAGCTAGGCCAAAATAAGGACAGTGGAGGGAGAAGGATGCATGCTCTGATATTTTTGACCTACTAATTTTAGGAAAATTAAAACTATTTTTATATTGTGTAGCTTTTCTCTCTTTAACAAGAATATCTGGACACTGTTTTGTAATATCAACTATCCTTGCTATTTGGCTTGGTTCTGTGATCAGTCCTTTCAGAGTACACTTGCATAGGTTCCTTATGGCTCTTCATTGGGTTGTCTGAATAAAAGGCAAATGAGTGACATGTCATCTGAGTCTTCTCATATTTAAGACCTGGAGATTTTTTACAAAAAGGATGAGACTAGATATAGTGTTTTAAGGCCACATGTTTTTCCATCAAAATTCTTGACCTGTTTTCTCAGATTTTCAGAGATCTAATGTTGCTGAGGAAATTCCAACCAAGCCCAAATTGTTAATTTTCTTTTTGATTTACTTTTCAGATTCAAGTATTCATGTGACTCATCCTCGGTTTTTAGTAGTTTCACCAGGCATGTTTGCACATATTCTCTATAAGACAGTAAACCCAGTCACCTTTGTCAATTCAGTCCTTTCTTCATTTCAGGGGTTGATTTTGGGGTTGATTTCCTTGTTGTATAGTGGCCTGTTATTTTGGTTTTCATTTCTTACATTCTCCAGGTCAGACAGCCTACAAGTTGCTATGGTGATCATGCACTACTGGCCCTCCTCTCTGTCCTTAATACCACCCTTTGTTTTTAACTTTTCCTCTGCATCCTCTAAGATTATCTGAAGTCGGTCCATTCTCCCAGCTCTCTATCTGAGGTTTCTACAGTACTAATTCTCTGCTTTGCTATTTCAATTTTTTATATTCAGTGGCAGTATTATTTTTCTTCAATTTCTCATCCTTGACCTGCTCAATGTCTTACCGTCTGTTCTTTGATCAAGGTTCTGGCATGCCTGCAGCTGACCAGTCAAATGATGCTAGAAAAATCTCAAAATGTAGCTAATATACCCTCTTCTATATTCCTTTCCTATCTTTGATAATTATTCTGCTGGTTTTTCCATTGGTTTCCTTTAGAAGCTTAAGTAACATTCTACATCTTCTATTCCTTTTATATCAGTGCTTGATGATGGTGCCTCTTGACTCCCTGCTTTGTAGAGTTGAGATATCTGATCCCTTGCTCTTCCTTCCACACTTCCCTTGCATACCACTCATCACCATCACAACCACTTTCAGTCAGTTACATTGTAGCTTTTACATTGTCAAGACAGTTGATGTTTCTATTTTGATCCTACAATTAGTCGAGTCTTCCATACTTTGTCCTTGGGTGATTCTAAAACCTGAAAATCATTAATCACAAAGGATTATCACAGTGTAAATATTTCCTAAGGCCAAAAAATGTGTTAGAATTCTATTTCTTTCTTAGATCATCAATGTCAAGGTCCCTGGATCATTCAGAGAAGAGCATTCCTAGCACTAAGGCCAAGTGGAGTCTCATTTATTTGCATCAATTGTTTAAAATAGTGGGGAAATTTCACTGGCTTCATATTGAATATATGTTGTTCTTGTAGTTTTCACCTTTGTTGTTTTATTTAAGTCTTTTTTTATTTTTTTCTGGAGTTTACAATTGCCTTTGTTATTCTTTTTCAAGGTACTTTTGCTTTTTTTTTTTTTTTTTTGGTACTGGGGATTGAACCCAAGGGTGCCCTTTTTTATGTTTTATTTAGAGACAGGGTCTCACCGAGTTGCTTAGGGCCTTGTTAAGTTGCTGAGGTTGGCTTTGAACTCATGATCCTCCTGCCTCAGCCTCCCAAGCCACTGGGATTACAGGTGTGTGCCAATATGCCCAGCGAGACACCTTTTACTTTTAACATGCTTATTTTTAGAAAACTCTTGATCATACACTTTATTCTATGATATCCTGATATTTTCTTCCCATTTTCTCTGCTCTACCCCTGTAATAAACCACTTGCCTACCTGACTGACGGCACAGCTGCCATCCTTAGACCTCAGGTCAGTGTTGTATCTTCCTGTTCCCTAGATTCATGTCCTCTTCTTGATTCAGTTACTTAGGTTCCCAGAGAACATCTAGATATATTTTTAGGAATGAGGATATGCTTAAACATAACAATGTTATAAGAAAAGAAAACTGTGAGCTGATTTTCCTCAAAAATGTGATAATTGCTTTAGCAAATAGAATCTAGTAATGTGTTTGTGTGTGTGTATTTTATGCACACACACAATGCATCATGATCAAGTAAATGTAAGATCATTGAAATGATTCTAAAAATGCAAGATTGGTTACATTTCAAAAGTTAATTAACTTAATTCACAGTATTAACAAACAAAATAATAAGACCATAATATTCTCAATAGATGCAAAAAATGCAAATTCTAATACCTATTCATGGTAAAAACAAATAACAAAAACAATAACAATAAAAATTTATCCTCAAAGAAGAACAGAGGAAGCATCTTCAAACTCTCAATGATGAAACACTAAACATTTTTATGTTAAGATAAATTAAAAGACAGGGCATAGAATATCAGCACATTTGCTCAACATTGATTCTACTCAATGAGATATGGCATGAAAAAGAAAAGAAAAAGGTCATACCTGTTGGAAAGAAGAAACAAAACTATCTTGTAAATTAAATAATCATCTATGTAGAAAATTGTAAGAAGTCTATAGGAAATATGCTAAAATTAATAGATGAAACTAGTAGTAACAATATGCAAGTTCAACACATAAAATCAACTGAATTTCTATATTCTTGCAATAAACAGAAATTGAAATTTTAAAGAATATTAAGCACAATAGCATCAAAAAATGTGAAATACAAAGGAATTAACTTAACAAGATATATGCAAAATATATAGACTAAAAACTACAGAATAAGCAATCAGAAGGTAAAGAAAATCTTAATACATGGGAATGGTTTCCATGTGCATGGATCAAAAAATCCAAGAGTGCTATCAATTCTCTGCAAACCAATCTACAGATTTAGTACAATGTTAATCAAATTCTAATAGCATTTTTTTAGGGAAATTAGCAAACCTATTTGTGTTTATGTATATGCAAATATGTCTTAATTTATATGGAAATGCAATAACCTAGATTAAATAGAACAATTTTGAAAAAGAAGAACAAAGTCAAACTTTGAATCACTCAAGTTATGTGATTTTAAGCTTTGGTAAAACTGCAGCAGTCAAGGTAGTAAGCATCAGTGAAGGAATGAACTTCTTGCTCAACAGAATGGAATAGTTTAGGACCATATTCGCATGACCATGCTCAATTGATTTTTGACAAAAGTACGGAGAAAATCCAATGGGGAAAGGATGGTTTCATCAACAAATGTGCTGGGAAAATTGAACATGTATATGGAAAATAAATTGACCTTGTGCCAGACACAACATTGACTCAAAGTGAATTATAGAACTAAACGTAAGAGAAAATCTGTGTATTCTAGAATTAAACACAAAAGAAAGTTATTGTGATGTTAAATTAGGCCAAGATTTCTTAGATGAACAGAAAGGAAGACCCAAAACCAATAAATTATAATTCATTAAAATTAAAAACTTTGGTGCTTCAACAGCCACCAGTATTAAAATGTTAAAGCAAGGCAAGACTAGGACAATGTTTTTAAATCAGTATCTGATATAAGATTTATACCCAAAATATGGAAGGAACCCATTTAATGTAAAAATAAAATAAAAATGAGGCCGGGTATAGTGTACAATGCCTATAATCCCAGACGATCAGGAGGTTGAGGCAGGAGAATCGTGAGTTCAAAGCCAGTCTCAGCAACTTAGCAAGGCCCTAAGCAACTTAGGGAGACCTTGTATCTAAATAAAATATTTAAAAGGGCTGTAGAAGTGGCTCAGTGGTAGAGTGCTTCTGGGTTAAATCCCCAGTACCAAAACAGATAAATAAGAGCAAAGCTTTGAATAGTCATTTTACCAAAGAAGATGTACATATGGCAAATAGACATCTGAAAAGATATTCAACATCATTGGTCATTTGGGAAATGCAAATTAGAGCCACAGCAAGAACCAGGATGTACTTATTTGGATGGCTTTTAAAAAAACTGCCAAGTCTTGCCAAAAACAGGAAACAACTAGAATCTCCTTAAGTTGCTAACAGGAATCCAAAATGGAGCCAACATTTTGGAAAATAGTGTGATCATTCCTTATAAGCATACATTTACTGTATGACACAGCCATTTCCCTTCTACAGGTGACTTACAAGATTTGAAATCTTAATTTACACAAAGACCAGTATACAAATGATCAGAGCAATTTTATTCATGTCATCCAAAAGCTGAAAACCACCCAAATGTTCTCCTGGTGAATAAAGAGACACACTGACCTATAGTCTTAAAATAGAATGTTACATGGCAATGGAAAAGGAATGAACTACTCATACACTGAACAATACGAATGAATCCCAAAGCATCCTTCCAAAGGAAAGAGGCAGCCAAAGACCATGTATGTCATGATTCATTATTCATGATTCCATTTATGTGAAAATCTGGAAACAAAAAAGGAGTAGTGGGTGTGACTGCCAAGGGGCAGGAGATCCTTTTGGAGTGCTAGGTACCATGATTGAGTATATGTTAAAATGAATCAAATTCCAAGATGAAATATGGAAAATGATTGTATGCTAATTTTACTTTTAAAGACTGATTTTTGCAAAAAGCATGTAGCGGGTAAGATTTCTGAGTCTCTGCCCTTATACCAACTGTGTATAGAAGTTCAGGTCGAATTATTTTCTCTCCTCCAAGTGTTGAAAACATCTTTTAGAATCTGAGTGTTCTTTATGAAATCGCAAATCACAGTCTGGTTCTCTTTCCTATGAGATGGCTTTTTCCTTTCTTTAATTTTTTATGGTCATGATTGTAACAAACCCTGACTGGGAGTTTGCAGTGTTTCCCATCCTCCTATACCTCCTATTCCCAGTGCCTTGTATTTTCTTGATGATAAATCCAGCTGCGATGTCTTTTTCATTACTGTGTTGAGAACTCCAAGAACTGTTACAATATAAAGGCAAGTATCCTTTGGGGAAAGTTTCTTCTATTGTTTTCCAGCCATGATTTTTCTATCTCAGCATCCTCTGTGTTCTTCTAGTTGTACTTCTCAAAATAGGGAGTACAGCACTTGAGATCCTTGTTTCTCTTCTCTCTTATCTTATCCTCTCCTTTCTAGCTCTTTGATTGCTGCTTTTCTATGGAGATCCTGTTTTTAATCTCTAAGATAATTCTTGTGTTCTGAGTGGCCCTTCTCCCAAGGCTACAGTTCTTTGAATGTAGCTTCTTCCTCTTTTTTTTTCTTAAATTTATTTATTTTTATTTTTTAAAGCAGAAGAATCAATTTCAAGTTATACTACACATATGGAGCGCAATTTTCCATTCTCTGGTTGTAAACAAGGTAGAGTCACACCATTCTTATCTTCATACATGTACCTAGGGAAGTGATGTCCATCTCATTCTACCATCTTTCCTACTCCCATGCCCCCTTCCTTCCCCTCCTTCTCTTTTGCCCTATCCAAAGTTTCTCCATTTCTCCCATGCTCCCCACCCCCGCCCCCATTATGGATCAGCATCCACTAATCAGAGAAAACATTCGGCCTTTGGTTATTTGGGATCAGCCTACTTCACTTAGCATGATGTTCTCCAGCTCCATCCATTTACCTGCAAAAGCCATGATTTTGTTCTATTTTAT
>PVHX01010518.1:0-69603 GCA_004024805.1 Geosciurus inauris
TCCCTGGTGCTACTTCATCTGCGTACAAGAGACCAACACATGGTCTGTATTGCTACCAAACGTTTATTGTATATATGTGTATAACATACATATGATGTATATATGTTATGGGTACCAGGCCAGGTTTATATTTTTTATTTAGAAGTGTTTCACTTTTCCAAGTTTTCTTTATAGTGTTATGTTTCTTTTCAATTTTTTTTCCCCCTTGATTCTGTCTGGTACTTAGAACTGTAGTGTCTTCATCATTAATTAAAGAAAACTGTCTAAATGAATTCATGATGTGAATGTTAGTGATCCTTCCTGTCTTTCAATTATGGGACACGACACAGAAACTGGGCATTTAGCTGGGTAGGAGCAGTGGATACCATTAAACCTACTTCCGTAGGTAATTTTGGAATTGATCCATTTGCCTGACCCCATTCCTTCTCAGTTGGCTTTCAATGGCCAAGTAAATAAAGAAAATGACCTTGGGAAAGATTTTAAAATCTTTTATTGGTGGTGGTGATGAGGGAGAACAGAATAGACAGGAAAAAAAATCCATCCTTGGTGGAAAGATTTGTGTTCAGTTTACACATACTGGAACAGCCTCCTCAATCTTAAATGTGCACACAGATTTAGCATTCAAATGCAGGTTGCCATTCCAGGTATTGGTGCCAGACCTGAGAGACTGCGTTTCTAATCATCTCCCCAGCAAGGCCAATACTGCTCATCCTGACCTGCAGATGGCAATTAGCCTTGGATACATATTAGTGTCATCTGGGAACCTATTAAAAAGACTCAGTGGCCATGCCAACTCTGGGGATGCTGGTTTAATAGATCCAGGGGTGGACTCTGGACTTTAGTTGTTTCAGATGCTCTTGATGCTCCCAGGGAGATTCTAGCAAGTGGTCAGGGCTGAGAACCATTTCTGGGAAGTGTTGCTGCCCAAACTTCTCTGGTTATTAGAGCTGGTTACCAGAAATAAACCTGGAGGGGTATAGGAATGTGCACCTTTTAGCAGGCAACTCTTTTGGTCAGCAAGTTTGGGAGAGAATCATTTCTGTGCAATCGAAATTTCACCAACAGAAGGAATAGCAACACCTGCAATTTTTGAAAATAATTTACCACATTGACTGTATAGAAGCAGCCAGGTCCTTCCCCTGCTCCTGTGAGCTTTTTTGCCTCAACAATTTAAAATGAAGATCTTTGATATGTCCTGGGTAATTAAATATAACTCAAGTTGTTGGACATTTTGGAAACATTCAAGTTTTTTTTTAATTTAATTTTTTTATAAGCATAGTATTGCACTCAATGCAGAAAGACTCACTTTTCCATCCTTTTTTGGGACACTGGCTGGAGGACTCTTTCTTCTGCCTGCCAGTGTAAATAATATTTTCACTGTTTAGAAACAGCATGTGACCTGATTTAATAAACACTTGGAGCTCTTTGGTGTTCATTTTGTATTACCTTTCTCCATTTATACTTAAAACAAGAACCACTGATTTTTTCCCTCCTTCTGGTACTGCAGAGCAAACATCTATCCCCTATTGAAATGACATGTGAGCATCACTAATTAGTATGAATCAGAGAGAAGTCTAGTTGGAATGAATGTAATGGTATAATTTATAGCACAGTTGTCTTATTATCTTTACAAATATATAAAAACAAACTACAGCAAGTAAGGTGCTGTCAATAAAGGACCTTGGAGAAATTCATAGCCAAGTAGAATTTTAATTACCTCAATGATTTCTATTATAAACAGTAGCAACATTTATTCTGTGTTCATTCTATTTTAGCCACCAGGATTTATGTCAATTATCTTGTTTTATTCTTGCAGGTAACCCAGGGGTAGAGGAGGGGTGTGTCTGGTCACAGGTTACTGAGGTGAAACAGCCTCTCACATTGAGGATTGTTTGATGACAGGGTTTTATGTTCTCATCAACACCACTGCAAATCTCTGGTTTTTAGGTACTTAAAAAAATATGTTCCATATATTTAAAACACTGTTGGGCTGAGGATATAGCTTAGTGGTAGAGTATTTCTTGCCTAGCATGGGAAGGCCGTGGGTTTAATCTTCAGCACCACGCGCGCGTACACCAAAAGAAAAAAAGAAAAGAAAAAGAAAAGAAAGAAACACTTACAGCCCATTATCACTCTAGCTGCCTTGGGCTATGAACTTGCTTCATGAGATAATCTTATGTGAGCCTGAAAGTATGGCTCTGTTCAGCTTAGAACTTTCACCCTACAAGGTAACAGGGCCTGACTGCATTTATTCTCATTTCTTACTTTTCTGTCTAGTTTAGTTCATTAACATCAAGAGTTTTTCCTGATTGTTTTTCTCACTAAGTACAACTCAGTTCAGCAGTAGAATAGAAATATCCAGATATAATTTAGGAGAACACACAAGGATAGTAATATGGTTAAATGTGAAAGCCACATAAAATACAAACAGATGTGTTTTGAAGCATTAGGTTTTACACATTACCTCTGGTGAACCCTTCTAAATCAGAACTTCTGTACTCTGTTAGGGATATGGATGATTAGGAAAATGAGTGGAATTGGCAATAGGAAAAATGGGGAGGCAGATGTCTGAGTATCATCTGAATCAGGGAATGAGTCCCCACCATTAGAAAGTGAATGGCTGAAACTCTTCTACAGTACAGGAACTCTTCTGATCTACAATCAGTGTTACCCAACGTTCAGACCAAGAGCAACTCTAACAGAATTCCTAATGCGCTTATAACAATAGACTTTAGTAATGGCCACAGGAAACTATTTTAATAATAAATTGGTTTAATAATAAATTGGTTCCCCCAATACACACACACTCAGGTGACCAACTTTGGAGGAACATATTACTGGAGTTCATTAAGTAATGTTCTATATGCTCCCTCTCTGTAAGTTGCTCCAAAGCTCCAAATCTCAAGGACCAACATCTCCTAATTGTAAATGAGAGAAGAAATGTTACAGTTGGAGTTCCTGGAAAGAAAAACAACCCAAAAAGTAAAAATCAGTAAAGCTAGTCTAAACTTACAAAGAAATAGCATGAAAATAGAGGTATTAGGTAAATTTGCATATGTATTATACATTAGCATGTTCCTATAAAAGAAATAACAAATATGTATACAAATGGAAGTTTATTTCTCAAAATATTAAGAAGTGCTATTCTGATGGTATTTTGGATGGTTTTTCTTTTTTCTTTTTCTGTAAACTTTTATAGTAATCATATTTTATTTTTATATTGAGAAAGAGAACAATAAAATATTATAACAATACAAAGGGGGTTGGATGATACTCTCAGTGAATCCCCTTCCCCAATTAATCTTCCTCTCATGGTCATAAATCAGGAATTAGCCACCTACAGCTTGGAAGCCAAATCCTATCTGCTGCTTGTTTTTATAAATAAAGTTTTATTGGAACATAACTGTGCTCAATCATTTATATATTGCCTTTGGTACTCAACAGTAGAGTTGAATAGATAAGACAAAAACTCAATGGCCTGAAAAGTAAAACACTTATCTGGATCTTTACAGAATGTTTATGGAATGTTTGCTGGCCCCTGCCATAGATGTTTTTCAAGAGGTAAAATTGGGATCTGAGACAAAGTCCCTTACCCTGGGCTTCTGAAATTTTCCAGGACCTGCTTAAAAAAACCAAATCCAAATCCAAAACCAAACAACCAACCAACCAAACAAACAAAGCTGTTAATCATAGAGGCTGAACCTCTGCTGCCACAACTACTTCTTTTAGAATGCCAAAAAATCTTCTTTATAATGTTTTTATCTACAAACACTAAAAGGCTATTTTATAGTTTGGAAAGTAAAACTGAATTAAAGTAGAATTAGGATGATCCTTTTTTGTTGGTGTCTCAGTTTTCCTAGATTAACAATCAAAAAAGAAAAATAGGAGGAAAAAAAAAGGAGAAATCAGTTAAGGGCTATCTTTCTAAAATAAAGGTTGGGGTCCCTTGAGGGAGCCCAGAGAAACTTCAAAGTAGATTATGGTATCCTGAATAGCAGGACCTCAGTGAATAGTGGGACAATAAACTTGCATTTCTTTTCCATTTTTATCGTAACTTGTGATCAGCTGCAGTGCTGAGAATTAAGATGAGTACGGGAAGCATGGATTCTGGCCAGGAAGACAATATCTGGTAGCCCATGAGACAAAGGTAAAATATGAGGATTATTGGATTTAGAAAACGAATCATTGTTCCAAACTGGGTCATTAAATAAAGTAGAAAGGTAATTCCTTGGTATTTTTATCGCCAAATCTCAATATTCACTCATCACACCCTCAGTATCACTGAGGAACTATTTTATGCTAGGTGTAAGATTTGGCATTCAACAAAATCCCTGTTCTTTGAAGTTCCTGAATTAGTTCTACAAGTGATCTCAGATTTCAACTTGTCTGAACTACTTCTTTTCTAGATAAGGAAACTGGATTTCAGTTCCACCTTCATTTAACATAACTTTATTTTAAAATCATATCAGCACAGGTTGATAAAGACGGATTCCAAACATGCTGTAGCGTCCCTCTTTCCGTGGAGGACGCTAATGGGCCCAGCTTGCAGAGCGTGAAGCTGGTAAATGGATTTGGGAAGCCATGTCCTTAAGGGTTGCTGAAGTCAAACTGGATAGCCTGCTAAGTGGACAGCTGGAGACAGGTAAGAGCACTCAAAGGAGACAGTCTAGAGGGCCAGGCAGATGGAATGAGAAGCAGATGGGCAATGGCTCCCACAGAGGACTGTCCAAGAGGCCAGAGAGCATCATAAAATTACAGAGTCTTACTGCTGGAGGGCTGCTTTATTTATCATCTAATGCAACTCCTCATTCTCATCTAAGGTAAGAAACTGAAGTCACTAGTCCCTCCCCTGTGAGTTCTGGATCAAATCTAGTGGGGACCCAAATAACACCCACAGTTCATGTTTATGGAGTATTTCTCATGTGCCTGTGGTTGGCCATGGACCAGTTCATGTGGTCCTTTCAAACCAGAGGTTTTTAGTACTAAGACACCATTTTACGGAGTAAATAGGCTAATGTGTAGAAGAGGCCTTGTCTATGGTCCCCCTGTTGATAAGTGGAATTTCAACTCAGATCCATTCAATAATAATCAAAAGACATGGAAAGTGAAACAAAAATCCACATACTTTGAAATCCTCCTCGTATACATTTATGACACTGGCTGTTAGAAAATTCCATATGGAATCTCTTGATTTGCTCTTTTATTATTCTAGATACAGCTTGGACCCTCTTCCCAGTCCCCACTCTCAAGTCCAGCTTCCTTCTCTAGAGCTTTGACAGAATCTGGTTAAGTCACAATGGAAGGCTCCTCAATCTCTTATTAATCTCTTGATGCTCAGTTCTTAAATAAGAGTTTTCCATACCAACTTATATATGGCTCTTCCCTGGCTTTCCACAGAAGGTCAAAGCCAAATACACACATAAACCCCACCCTCTCCCACCCATACACACACGAGGGGTAAATGTTAAGAGTGCATCTAAAACAGCCAGTATATGTACAGAATCAGCAGCATGCTTCTGGTTTAAATTCAAACTTTTTATTTAGTTTTTCATCCTCCTCTCATCCCTACCACACATCAACTATTTCAGTCAGCAGGCTCTCATGTCCCATATGGGAAAAAAATGTTCTGAATCTGGTTTATTTCATTTGTTGAAAAATAAAATCAGTTTGGCTGAGCTAAACAAACTTCTTCCTGAGTAGAGCTACCCTCCTATTTTTCTTTGCAGAGATGTTTGACAGATGGGAATCTAATGGGAGGTGTTTCTTTTCATGACCGTGTGAAAACTTCAGTTCTCATCTTTGCCTTGCCAGAAACTGTGTGACTTAGAGCAAAGCCCCACTCTTGTGTCCCCCTCCCCCTACCCCCATTTAGAAGACAGTAGCGTTATCTGATCTTAACCTGGGCTTCAGAAACTTGTCAACACTCCCAAATCAAATGCAATGCTTTCATGGGTGTGTACATTGCTTTATTCCTAGGGGAAAGGGGATTGTAACTTCCAAAAGACTCACAAAAGGCTCTGTGATCACAGAGAAATGATTTCTTAAATTCATCATGATTTTTATGATTCCTTACCAAATTTTATAGAACTAAGGAATAGCCTAGAGCAAAATAGATCAGCAAAGTGTATCCTACTTCATTCTCCCCTCAATGCTACGGATTGGTTGGTGGTGTGCACTCCTCCCTGCCAGATTCTTTCTGGAATGCAGAAAACATGTGATAAACTATTTTTTCCCCAGAAGTAAATGAAATTATTGTATTAGTTCCCAGGGCATTTGCCTCAATAAGAAAACCTACCACGGAGGAAAGACAGCACTTTAGCACAAGGGAACTGATGGCTAACAGTGGAACTTTCGTTATCAATGGTTTAGTGGTAGAGACTGGGCCCTTCACAGGTAGGAGTCCTGAAAGTAATCATGATGAGCTAGCTTGACACTTTCCCTCTACGTGTAACTAAAAATAACAGTTTACTTTGGAAATGACACATGGTTTGTGTATTTGCTAAGCAAAAAGAGCTACTTTCTAGACAACTTGAATTTTGGATACATTCGCTAAGATAAACTTTTTATTTCCTTTGATTTTAGGGAGTGGGGGGTGGTCTGTAGTCCAGCCTGGGTCCAGCACTCTTCTCCTCTTCCCTCTGAAGTCATCCTTCATAGATGACCATCTGTCCACCACCATATGAAGTTGGCTCTGACCTGCTCTACGAGGAACCTTGCTTACTTACGTAGGCAGAAAAAGAACAGAATGAGGGAGAGCAGGAACAGAATTAAAGACCCTCCCGCTGACAGATGACTCCTACCTGTTGCTAGTGATGAGCTATCTATTTTTGTTCTTCCCTATTCCCCGTGGCTCCTTATGACACAAAGAAACCCGCAGCCAAGATTGTAAAAACCATATGGCTCTTTGGAGATTGTAAACTCCAAATCTCTTCTCTAAGGAACTGAGTGTTTCAAGTAAGAAGACCTCCCCCTGTGTGTGTGCTCCACAAAGACGGTGAAACCCCATGTAAGCATCACCAACTATCAGAAGGTTGTCACCAAAGATGACCATGAAATTGAAGTCTGCCACTTAATTTTTTTTTGATTGGTCATAGATGAATTTTATCCTAGAAAAGGGCTTTGGCCTTGGAATTAGACAGTCCTAGGCCAACATGGAGATTCTATTAACTAGCTAAGAGACTCTGGGAAAATTACTAACTCTCAGAGCCGTAGTTGGACCATCTGCTATGTGGCGCTAATGATATTTATTCTGCAGAGTTTTGAGGAACCTGAGGCACTCCTGCTACAGGCAGAGCATTTGGAATAGTACTTCATCCCTAGCTGGTACCCAGGACATTGCTGACATGGCATTGTCATTTAATTCTGAGCATCTTTACAACGTTTGGACAAAATCTCTTTCTTTGTGACAGTTTGCTGTACCTTTTCATAACTAAAACTTAAAAGGCCTTAGACAGGAAGAACAATGTCTTGCTCAAAGTCTTCATCCTATCCTTCTGGTACAAACGTGAAGCTGCAGTTGAGATCTTGCGATCGTGGCCCTCCTCAGAATTACACTTTCTGAGCACAGGACGGGCCCTGTGAGGAAACTGGATGTTAATAATAGCGAGCAAGCCAGCCAACTCTACCTTCCATTCCAACTGCTGCATTACTTCCTCAAGATAGGAGCTGTGACTAGAAACTTCCATCCAATCCAGGCTCGTTAACCTTTAAGTTGGATTCATATGTGGTCCCCAAGTCTCACACTCTCACACTTCATGCTCATCCAAATGCTGATGTTCCTGTTCTGAACACAAGCATTCCTTTGAAGAGGCTTGTCCATTAGCAAGTACCCCCACCCCCATACCATACCATTTGATCTCCGTGGCTGATCAAGTTGGAGTTCAATTCTTTTCATATTTGAGAACGAAATTTTGGTAAAACATATTTAAGGATAGGATGCTGTTTTTCTTTCATTTGGGAGTCTAGGTTCCCCTATACCATAGGGTCTTTTTTAAAACGGAGGGAGGCGTCCAGAGGAACCCTGCCAAGCCAGGCTTCCACGTGGAGGCAGGACCCTCCCGGGGCAAAGGAGAGAGATGCTTGACCGGGACCGTGCTGAGCAGGCTGCCCGGCCTCTTCCTCCTGCCTTCTTTCTTACCTTCTTCAACTCTTTGCCTTTCTCTTTCCCTCCATGTTTTGGGCTTGGCCAACCTTTTGCAGCATTATTTTTAGTTCTCACATGGGAACACCAACTTGTTTCTCTCCTTGTTTCTATTCTCTTAACCAGGGATGCCAGATGATTTTCCTACTGGTATGTTCAACGGCGTCAGGAACACTGTGTGCTCAGGTTTAACCCCTTGCATTTCCCCGAGGTACTTAGTTCCTCTGCACATGTACTTCTAATTCTTTCCAGGCTTGTGTGTTTCGTCCAGACTGCAGCTTCTCTGGAGTTTGGCCTGTCTCCTTGTTTTGGGGAAGCTTATTGCTTCACAGTAAGACCATCTGACAGTTGTTATCTGCGACCTGAGACACAGAACTGCCAGTGATGAGTGCCAGAGGCAGGGATGAGTTGTTCTTCTGCAAGACCTCCCAGCTCCCCAGCTCCCACTGCCATCTGGGACCACCCCAGGAAGGAGGCCAGTGTGACTCCACATGTTCATGGGAGGATGGAAAGTTTCCCCACCCACCCCAGGCCTCAGGCTGGACTTGAGTCTCTGACTATGGAGAGAGCCATCAGATTCATCTGTCTGGATGCTACAGTGATATTCCTTCATCCTCCCTCCCTCCCTCCTTCCCCCCAGCTTGATGCTTTCTCTTTCTTCCCTCCTGTGTCCTTCCTTCTCTCCATCTCCACCTCTCACAGACATCCATGGGCTGGCTAACAGGTAACATGGCTCCAGGAGTCAGAGATGCCAGCCTACACAACACTGAGTACAACCTGGGGAACCATATCTCCACAGAGGCTCCTGGGACACTGGCAGTAAAACCGGAGCTGTTCCTGGGAGCCAGCTGGGCCCTGCAGGGACTCAGCGCTCTGGCCTCTGTGCTTCCCACAGGTGCTTGATCTCATCCCACCCTCAGCCCAAATGCTCCTTCCCAGAGAGACTTTCCTTATCTCCTCTTTCCACAGCTCTCTGTTGCATCTTTTATTTTTGTTTCTTCATAGCACTATCTTCATCTGAAGTTATCTCTGTGTTCATTGGTTCTCTTGTCACTTTCTGCCTTTACCTTTCAAATTCTCTTTGTTTTCCTGTGTCTCCAGTGCCTGGCACATAGTTTGTCCTCAATAAATGTCTGTTGAATGAATGGATAAATAAATACCTCAGCAGAGGACGGAAGAACTAACAAAAATAGCATCACCAATAATGATACCAATAACAATAATCAACTTTTTTGTGTGTATTTTATCAAACATTGTGTTTTACATAAACTACCTCCAACCTTCAAAACAATGAAAAGGGAGTATAATTTTATATTTTGCTAAAAAAAAAAAAAAAAGTGGAGGCTCCCAGAAGTTGGTGTTTTCCCAAGGCCACCCACCTAGTGAGGGATGGACCTGGCCCCCATCCTCAGACGGTCCTTTATTCTTGTGCTTAGTGTCCAGTCATGTAAACAACTGTACTGTAAGACAGAAAAAGATAAGCTCTGTGAGGTCAGATAAAGCATCCTGACAGTTCAAAGGAGGAAGTGGTGACCCATGGGCCAGGGCAGCAGGAAAGGGTTTGTGACAAGGTGACTTTGTTTTTTTTTTTTTTTTGGTACTGGAGATTGAACTCAGGGGCACTCGACCACTGAGCCACATCCCCAGCCCTATTTTGTGTTTTATGTAGAGACAGGTTCTCACTGAGTTGCTTAGCACCTCGCTTTTGCTGAGGTTGGCTTTGAACTCGCGATTCTCCTGTCTCAGCCTCCCAAAGTGCTAGGATTACAAGCGTGAGCCACCACTTTGTTTTTCTAGGCTGTGCTAGGGGACTGTGGACAGTTGGAGACAGTTGTGGACAAGAAATCTCAGGGAAAAGACAGCATAGCTAGGGTGTATTTGTGTGTGTGTGTGTGTGTGTGTGTGTGTGTACACCACAGTAGAGGGTACAAAGTCAGGAAAGATGTGGAGAATTTAAATTTTATTCAGAGAAAAGTAGTTGTAGAAAAAAGTAATTTCTTCTTTTGTTCAGTTCTAATTTCAATTCTTCTTTAAAGACAAAAGTCTATACATCTGTATCTATTAGAGTAAGAGTTTTGTCCACACATATATGGTCTCACATTTCTGCTCAAACAATCCTCATTATTTATCTAAAAAAAAAGTATTTCCCATTGACTCACATTTTAATTACAGGTGTAGTCTCAATATTGTAAAACCTATCTATCCTAGGGATCACCTTGATCAGATTTCCCTTTAAACCCAAGTTTTAGTGATTAAGTCCCCACCCGGTCAAGTAGGACTTTAGCCCCCGCAAAGCTTTGCCTAGATTCTTTTGAGTCTTCAAGACTCACAGGACTCACAGGCAGTTCCCTCCTGCTTGGCTCTGCTACTGTCCCTTGCTTGGCATCCTCTCTCTGCATTGCTGTCCCCACAAGCACTGGACTCTGTGCTTTGAGCCAAGCCCCCTGCCTGAGGTTCCAAAGCCAGAGTCTCAGGTTTCCTAACTGGCTGCATTCAGGTAGTTTTCAGGGCACACGGTAGTCCTCACAGGACAGCCACAAGGCCTCCTCTGTGAGCACTATGACCTGTGGGGGAGGGCCAGGGATCTGAATCAAAAGCCCATCAGAAGGACTGGCTGTCATAACAGGGTCCATTAGATTAATATCAGTGTTGTTACAGAACTGGATGTAACATTAAATCCACGAGGATGTCAGTGTCATGGTGCTAGTATAATACAAGAAGGGAGTTGATGCTACTTTTTTGATATTTTAGGTGAAAAGGCAAATATATAGTTTATAACTGCAAATCAAGTGATAGAACTGAAAGTATAATTGGAGTCTGATTATAATGATTATAAATGAAGTTTGAATAGTAGAGGAAAGAGGATGAGGAGGAAATAGAACTTTAGTAACTGTGGTCTACTGGTTGCCTTGATAACTACATCATAATTTGACATTGTGAAGAGTACATCTCAGAATGAGGATAAGGCAGTTTGAACATGTGCCCAGGAACATAGTGTCAGTATGTATAAATAAAAAATTCCAACACAAGAAGATACAGGTAAACTACATTATGGAAAGAGACTTCCAGGTGTTCTCTTAGTCCATGCAAGATGAAGTGAATAAGAGGTAATTGAGAAAGTAGAAGATCTAAGTAACACAACTAGCAAGGGAAACTCAGCTGATGAATGCAGTTGGTGCTCTCTTGATCCACAGGTTTTGCATTCAAGCATTCAACTAAATATGGATTGAAAATATTAGGAAAAAAGTTTCAGAAATTTCCAAGCAACAAAATTTGAATCTGCCATACTGAGCACTGCGTGGAACCCAAGCAAATAAAGTCATGGGTGCAAGAGCACCCTGCTGCAACTGCCCTGCACTGCAAGGCTGCCTAGTCTCTCTGCAGCTCTCATAGGAGCACTGCCTGCTCAGGGCTGGCCCATGTACTATGTAGTGAGGCCTCCTGTGGATCATGTGGCCTTTCTTTCTTCTTGTCATTCTTTAAACAGTACAGCTCAACAACTACTAACATAACACTTACACTGCATTAGGTGTTGTGAGTCACCTGAGGTTCCTGCAAGTGTACGGGGGAATGTGCGTAGGGCATACACAAATACTATGCCAGTCTACTACGTAAGGGACTTGAGCATTCATGGATATCTGGACCTATGAAGGGTCCTGGAATCAATGCCCTACACCATACTAACCTCTGTCCTTTGAAGGTAGAACATACATATTTCCCTCCAAGTGTCCATAGAACATTCACAAAAAATAGATATTAGGACAAGAAGAAAACTGAGTGAAGTCCAAAGAGTTGAATCTATACAAAACCTTTCAGTGGTCACAACTGGAAAAAAAGAAAAGAAAAGAAAAGGAAAGAAAAGAAAAAAGAAACAACGAAAGCACTACTCACATGGAAATGGTTTTGTCTCCAGTGTAAGTCTCCAGCGTCAAAGAAGTCCTGAGTCAAAGAAGATGCCAACACTGAAACAGCAGAATATCTAAGAAATAATGACAAAGAAAACATGTATACATGCAAGGAAAAGTGAAAATAAATTGACCAAGTGAAGAAAACAAACCAAAAGAAAGCAGAGGGAGAGAGCAATGGAGAAGGGAGCATGGCTGGTTAAGAGGATGGAGAGGGTTAAAAACACAGCAAAGCCAAGATCTGGTGTTTATGAAAAGACAAAATAAAGCAAAGCTATCCACTGACCAAATCAAGTGAAAAAAGAAAAGAATGTAGAAAATGAAAACCAATCATTGGAAAATAATCACAGGACAATAGATGAGGTCCTTGGAAGACTTGTGGGGAACTAGGCTGCAGGACTCCACAAAAATAAATCTGAGAAATGGGTTGTACTTTTTGATGATTTTTCTAGAATAACAAGTTATGAAAACAGATTCCAGACTAGATAGAAAGTAGAAGCATTAGAAAATAATTTTTCCAAAAAGTTTAAAACTCAGATTTGGAAACAAAGTAACATTTTACTAACTCAAGTTAAAAGGAAATTATGAAGAAAATTTAAAAATTCTTAGTAATAAAAGATATGAAAATACTATAGTTCAAAATTTGTGAGACAACCAGATAGTTGTGTCCAAATGTTCACAGAAGATTCCATGAAGGATCAAGAAGATTGACTGGCAGGCAGCATGAGGGAATATCTTGAAAGGAAGAAGGAACATTCAATATCTTGACTGTGGTTTGTTTACTCAGGGCTACATTTTATTTTTTGTAAATTGCGTCTCAAAAAAATTGGTTAAAAAAATTTAACCAATTTTTTAAAAAAGTTGCACTTTGAAAGAATGTTACTGCATTAAATACATTTATTTAGAAACAAGGAAGGTAAGAAAATGAACATGATAATCAACTGAAGAAATTGGAAAGAGCAGCAGAGGAAATTTAAGGGAACAAGAAGGAAGGAGACAGTATAAATGAAAAAACAATACTAAAGAGTAACAAAAGCAAAAGCCAGTTTTTAGAAAATATTAAGAAGATGAACTGGGTGCTGTGGTATACACTGGTAATCCTAGGGACTAGAGAGGCTGTGGTAGGAGGATCACAAGTTTGAGGCCAGCGTCAGTGACCTTGCAAGATGCTGTCTCAAAATAAAAAAGTATTTAAAAAAGGGTTGGGGATGTAGCTCAGTGTTAGAGTGCCCCTGGGTTCAGTCCCTAGTACAAAACCAAACAAAACACATAAACAAACAAACCTGACAAGACTGCTAAAGAAGAAAGAGAAAAGATAAAAAGTAACAGAATACAGAGGAAAAAGGGAAAATAAATTTGGACATAAGAGATTTTTTTAAAGAAATTAAATATAATGCAATATTTCTTGAAAAACATAAAATATCAAAATTAATGACAAAATAGCTTGAATGGATTAGCAAGTGTTAAAGAAATTAAAATTATGGTGAAAAAACTCAATTCCCCTCAAAATTCATGGCATAGAGAGTTTTACATGTGTGCTTTTATCAAAATCTTAGTAAACGGTTAATTTTTATCTTACAGAAGGAGAGAGGGAGAGAGAGAGAGAGAGAGAGAGAGAGAGGAAATGAGCAAAGTTGCCCAACGTATTTTATGTGGCTAATGTAACCTTTATTCCAAAACAAAATAAATGATTCACTCACATATACGTACACAACCAAGAAAGTAATAGGCTCATTCCTTTACATAATGTAAATGCAAAGGTTCTAAACATATTAATGTATTTAAAATAAAATACAATACCAACAGGGAGACTTTGTCCCAGGAATGCAAGGATGGTTTGCCACTGTAGACTTTATAAAAACAATTTGGAACATTAGTAAACTAAAGGGGAAACATATGTGATTATCTCAAGTGATGCAAAGAAAACTTTTGATGGCTACTAACAACTAATTACCCTGAAGTCTAGTCTTCTAGGTTTAGAAAGACATTTATTTAAATTGAAAGATGTTGCATATTGAAAATTTATTATGCAAGTTATGATTAATAAATATATTTAAGGTGCAATTTCTTTAACATCAGAAACAAGACAAGTTGTTGCTTTGAATACATAAATTTGTAAACAACATCTGCTGAGATGATAAGAAAGCTAATCATATGACTACTGGCATATGGATATTTGGAAAGCCAGGGAAAGAATTGGAGCTGGGTGGAAAAAGGAAGGCTTTTTGTGGTATATCCTTTACACTTTCTCATGTAAGAATTGATCAAAAGCATTGTCTATTCCAAAAATTAGAGAACTTGAGAAAGAAGTTAAAAGTTTTGTACTAATGTGGTTATTTGTGCTTTCACTGGAAGCAGCAGTCCTTAAGTGGTTTGTTCTGTCTACTGTCAGAGTTGGACTAGAACTGGGGCATCTTACATTTTCCTCCTGACTCACTGGCACCTTTATTTATCATTCATAATTCTCATTTTAGGCTATGTTGGCTTCCTCGTTTTTACTGGGGTGATTCTTTCTGTGTTCATTGTCTAATAACTACTCCAAACTGCTTCCAGACTCTTTCTCTCCCAGTGTAGAATTAGATCTTTGAAATTTATGACCAAAGACTAGAATGACAACCAAATCTTCCTGTTTTGCTAGGAGTTTTATCCTGAAATTATGTTGTCATATAATAACTCCAAGGAATAGGAGTTTAACTCCTAAAATCAAGAATTTTAAGTAATTTGGAAGCTCCATGCAAACTTTCTGTGCTTTGAAATAACATACATATATATAGGCATATACTTTTATATACATACATATAAGTATATATATATTTAAAATTAAAAATATATATTTTGTGTGGTATGAGGGATGAAATCCAAGGCCTCATGCATGCTAGGCAAGCTCTCTACCATTGCACTCCATCTGGAATAATTTTCATAAATAATAAAGGTAACATTCACTGGGCTTTCCATCAGCAAGGAACTAAGCTAGGTGTTCTGCATCAAGTCTGATAGTCTTTACAAAAACCCTTATAACATGGATACTATCATGAAACCCATTTTACAGAAGAAGAAACAGACCTACAGATTTTAACTGGTTCCAGCTTTTAAAACTGGTCAGTCATGGAAGTGAGTTGTAGGTGTAGGAAGTCTAATTCCAAAAGCACAATCTTCATCTTTTCTGAGCTGCTTCTGTCTTATGGACTTTTTTTTGTTGTTTTTTACATCATTGGTACTATTTCCTTTCCCTCTTCTCTAACACCCACTGAGTTAGAAATGTCTTCTCTTTGTGCTTTTGTGAATTTCTGATGGCATTCTGCCAAGTTCTATTCCTTGACACTTCATTTTATCCAAGATTTCACTTAAGAAAAGATCAGAAAGCTGCAAGGTTATTTCTTTTTGTCAGGCACCTAAATTTAGCAAGAACAATTTTGAGTAAAAATATTTTTGTTAACTTGTGCCTAATAAAGGTTGTACCCATAAAAGTAAGATGTTTATTTGTAAAGATATTTTTTGTCCTTAGAGAAATTAGTTATTGAGTATTGGAATAACTTGAATGCATTAAAAGTTATGCATCATGACTTTAAAAAAAATTGTATTACTTTAAAGTAAAACTAATAAGTCAAATGAAGTAAAACATCTGCCAAAGGACAGTAAGGATCTTTTCTAATACATAAGGATGATTTGTAATGCATATGAAAATAAATGTTTTAATTTAAAAAACAAATGTCTATTTTAAAGTGCTTAAGATATTTTTCTTTGGTGGCATTGATATTCTTTTACTACCTCTTATTTACAAAATATAACTATATTTTGATTTTGATTTACAAAATATAACTATATTTTGATTTACTTAGGCAACATGATGCTAAATTAGAGGTTTAGTGTGGTATCAACATACAATAAATACTCACACCACATATAAAAATAAACTCAAAGTAGATAAAAACCTTATTCTAATAGCTAAAATGATAAAGTTTTTAAGAGAAAGCATGGGTGTAAATCTTTTTGACTTTAGGCACTGGTTTCTTAGAACACTTAAAATATAAGGAAAAAATATATAGCGATTAGACGTTGTGAAAATTAAAAACTTTTATGTTTCAAGGAATACTACCAAGAAAGTGAAAGGAAGGCTCACAGAATGGGAAAAAATGTTTTCAAATAATTTATCTGAGTGGTCTAGTAGTCAGAATATATAAAGAACCCTCACAAATCAACAAGAAAAAGACCAATTACCCAATCAAAAAGTGAGCAAAGGATTTGAATATACATTTCTCCAGAGAAGATATACAAATGAAATAAGCATATGCAAAGGTGAACAACACCATTAGTCCTTAGAGAAATGTAAATCAAAATCATGAGATTCCACTTCATATCCGCTAAGGTGGCTAAAATAAAAGAGCAGCAGAAGTTGACAAGGATAGAGAAATCAGAGGTCTTGCACATTTGGGGCTATAAAATAATACAGATATTTGAAAGCAGTCTGACAGTTCCTCAAAAAGTTCAACCAAGTCCTCACATTATTCAGCAACTTCACTCTTTTTTTTTTAATTTTTTTTTTTAGTTGTTGATGCATCTTTATTTTATTCATTTATTATTTATACGTGGTGCTGAGGATCGAACCCAGTACCTCACGCATGCTAGGCAAGCACTCTACCACTGAGCTACAGCCCCAGCCCCGCAACTTCACTCTTAGGTATATACTCACGAGAATGGAAAACATATCCACAGAAAAACTTGGAACTATTTATAATAACCTTCAAATGAAAGCAACCTAACTGTCTATCAGCTGATTCATGGATGACAAAGTGTGTTATATTTGTATCACAGTATTATTCAGCTATAAAAAGGAATGAAAGAGTGATTCATGCTACAACCTGGGCGAACCTTGGAAACATGATGCCAAGTGAAAGAAGGAAACACAACAGACCACATATGGTCTGATTTCATCTATGTGAAATTTTTGGAATAGCGAATCCCATAGAAAAAGAAAGTAGATCAGTGGTTGTTGGGACTTTGGGGAGGGGTGGGGGAGGAGTGTCGGCTAATGGATGAGGGGTTTCTTTTTGGGTGATGGCAACGCTCTGGGATTAGATAGTGGTGGTGGCTGCACAACTTCATGAATATAGTAAAACCCATTAGAATGTACACTGTCCACAGGAGAATTCTATGGTTTATGAAATGTATCTCAAATATTTAAAAAGATGCTACAATGTGGGAATGCCACACTTACCTATAAGGTCATCTATATGCACATTTTCAAAAGATAGATTCTAGAACCACTTATATATCTCTTAGATGTCTTTTTCTTTACTTTTTTTTTAAGTGCTTAATGGTCATCCATAGTAGTTGGGTTCATTCCAATCTCTTGGATGTCTTACTCAAATGACTATTACATAGATGAAGGATCTAAAAGGGCCAAGAACATGGAAATTAGAAGAGGACTTGGCAGGGGGATCTTGTGAAGAGACTTTGTGTGAAGCCCCAACCTTCTGCCAGGGCTGGATTTTGGAGGGAGTCTTGGGGCCAGGTTAAATCTCAGAAAGCTGTGTGTCCTGAACCGTGGCAGACATAGTGGTCAGGTGTCCAACACAGACCTGAGCAAATGGGATCCAAGCTATGGAGTGTCTTTCCAGGAACAGAAGCTAACTGATACAGGAGGCTCAACTCCCGACAAAGGCATATTCAGGTACCTAAGGCCTCCAAACAATGCACAAGAGTGAGGCAGAAAGTGTCAGGTTGAAAGTTTTTAGTCCCAGAGGGCACGGTTACCTTACAACAGCACTGTGCATATCAGAACATTTTCCTGGTTAGCTTTCCTCCCTCCCTTTTTGGATTTTGATGAGGCCAAGAACGGTGGTTGGTGAATAAGGTAGGCAGTGAGGGGGGGAAGAAAGAAAGGAGATTCCCCAAATCCCCATTTCAAGATGACCCAGCCCAGACTTAGGGAGATAAGTGCTCAAGGTCTCACAACTGGTTGCAGATGGACCCTTTTCCTGAGCTCTTACCATGCTGAGAAGCTTCCTAGGAAATGTTCACTGTGCAGAGGGTCTTTCCAACCTTCCAGCTCTGCCTTAAATTCCAGCAAATTAAATATTTTCCCTCTACAAAGATGAAAGAGAAAGAGGAAGCCCTTGCAAAATAATTTGCACAGTTAACCACTCACTTGGCTGTAAACACAGTTTCTTAGCAGGTGGAAGATTGTAGAAAATATTCACTGATAAATACTTTCTCACCTATGCCACCTATGGTACTGCATAAATTAATTTCTTTAACAGGTAATGATCAGCACTTTCTGCAGAGTGTCTTCATCTCAGCGATTTTGTTAAGTTTATTTCAAGAGGTGCTTAAAGAAAAAATACATGTTGTGATAACTTCTGAAAATGTATATGATTCATTAAAGTTCAACAAAGAATCCAACACAGCAGACACATGTTTATATTTAGGGTCAAGTGAGATAAAGATGACAGTTGGCCAAGCTTTTGGTTAAATATCATAAGATATGACTATCACAAATGTGATCATTATAGGACCAGCTGGCATTATTTTGGTTGCTCTCTTGAAATACTCCCTTCAAAAAATCTCTATTTAGAATTTAAAAGGATGCGGATTCCACACATTTTTATCTATAAAAGGAAAAATAATTTTCTTTTCAGTTACGTGCTAAAACAGCAGCACTATTTCTAAACTATACATCGAGTGATGGCGTTTAAATATTATGACAATGTGAGCTGATGAAATCAGTAAATAGATTCTCATTTGCAAACACCAATCTGAATCCAATGCTCTCATTTTATAGATGGGGACACAGAGGGCCAGGTGTGAAATGCCAAAGCTGTATTCAGCTAATTCTAAGACCAGCCTACCTTCTATTGACCACTTCAGAGGATCTGAAGTGTCCAGAACGTGGCCAAGCACTGTTTATCAAATGTCTTCAACAATTTTCTCAAAGCTCTTCCACAAAGTGAACTTGAGCCAAGCAACGGGAATTGAGTTACAGTGGCTAAGCTTATTGTTTTTCCTTGGCTTTGTTGCCCTTCCATTGAAAATGAGTGAGAGGAATTTTATATATTGCTCTCGAAAATGTGGGCATCATCTTAACACTGCCATTTCAGCTTCTGTATGCTTACCTTGGATGGGGAGGAAGGAAGGAGTGATTTAAGACTGTGGCATACAACGACAGGTGAATTCACAGCGTTTTGTATTGCTAGTTGGTATTGAGGAAGAGCAGATCTTCATAAGGTTTGGGATGACTGGGTCCTATTGAACACTGCCTTGTCCTGACACCTTCCTACAGGCCAATACAGGAAGGGTCAGAAGAAATGAGAAATAAGTTTTCTAGTAGTTAAGACTGACATTTTCTTTACTTATAAATCACCTGGTTATCAAGTTCGCTATTTATTTCACAGAAAGAAAAATGGCCCTACTAAAAGAATGTGGGATAAACTTGTTATTCATTGCCAGGCATGAATCTGTGCATTGCTATAACAAATGTGATGATCTAAAACAACAAACATTTATTCTTTAAGAGTTCAGATGGGGGCTGGGGTATGGATCAGTGGTAGAGTGCTTGTCTAGCATGCGTGAGGCACTGGGTTCGATTCTCAGCACCACATATAAATAAATAAAATAAAGGCTCATTGACAACTAAAAACTATTTTTAAAAATAGAGTTCAGATGGTCAGAAGTTGGGAATCAGTTTCACTGGGCCAAAATCAAGGGTCAGGAGGGCTGTATTCACTTCAAGTCTCTGGGGAGAACCCTTTTATTACCTTTCCAACCTCTCATGTATTCCTTGCATCTTTATCTCTGGATTCTGCCTCATCTTGAAAGCTAGACGCATTGCACCTGACAGCCAGTCTTCACATTGTCCTTGTCTCTCTAATCAAATCTCCCTCTGCTTCTCTCTTACAAGGACACTTGTGATTGCATTTGAGGTAATAATTTAGGATAATCTGCCCACCTCAAGATTCTTAACTGAATCACACTTGCAATGTCTTTTTTTGTCAAATAAGGTAACATTTTCAGGTTGAAGGAATTTCATCTTCAATATCTTTGAAGGGTCACAGTTCAGCCAACCACTGCCTGCAAGGTCACAGAGCTTCCTCGTAGGTGCATCTGAGCCCCTCTGTCAGGCCTTATTACTTCCACCGAGCCACTGGATACCGTACCAGGGAGTCCTAGAGGCCCAAAGGAGTTCATTTACTTTTCCAAAGGCCCAGTTTAGACCCACAGGGGCCTGGGAGCCAGGTCAGGTTTGAATGACAGCTGCTGCCACCACTGCTTTACAGTCAGTCTGCACCACTGCCAGGAAGAGGCTGCGTCTGAGTTGTGCAGATACAGAGGTCAGGAAGAGGAGAAGAAAGATGATTCCTTCATCTGCTCTCTTATCCTTCACTCTTGCAAGTCTAAGTCAAATCTCATCACAGGAGCACTGGCTGGAAGCCCTGTTGATGGTGATCCTTCTGGAAGGTCTCTGTGTGAGGCTGTGGGCTTGGCTGCTTTCCATTGAAGTTCCGAGCCTACCCCTGGCACTGACCTGTGAATTCTCTTGTTGGTCTTAATGAGAAAGGGCCTACGACCTCTGGTGTTAGGGACACTATAAACAGAGGTGGGAGGAGTGAGGATTATATAGATCAGTATCTTTTATCCAAAATGCTTAGGATGAGAAATGTTTTGAATTTCAGACTTTTTTTTTTTTTTAAATTGAGTTATCTTGGGGATGAGACCCAAGTCTAAATATGAAATTCACTTATGCTTCAAATATGCTTTCCATTCATGTCCTGAAGGTAATTTTATGTATAGTATTTCAAATAATTTTATGCACACAACAAAGTTTCATGGTGTGAAATTATCCACTTCTGGCATTGTGTCAGCACTAAAAAGGTTTGGATTTTGGAGCATCTGGATTTTAAATTAGGGAAGTTCAACCTGTAGCTGGATATCATGGATTCTAAGTGATGTCAAAAGCAAAACCTATTTTAAGGAAAAAGGATCCAAGCTTTGGAGTGACTGAGCATTAGCACTCATTAACTATACAAGAGCCCCAGGCTGGTGATGTGGATGGACCATCATTTGTGGCCCCTTAGCAAAAATTAAATTTAAAAAAATGAAACAAAGGACTGTAATCAACATGTGTTCAGCAATACCTGCTGCCATTCCCAGGCACACCTTAGCTAACAAACAGTATAGCGAGAACCAACAATGTGCTTCTAAATGCTCTGGGTTCTTGCTGTGCTCAACACATCAGAGAGAAGGGGATGTGCTGTCCCAATGAGTGGGTATAAGCCTGGGGTGGAGGAGACACAATTTTGCTGACTTACTGTAAAGAAAAAAATTTGAAAGGTAAGCGTAGGCCAGCTCATGGACGCTTCTTAAGTCTTATGTTTTTCTGTGAACACAAAGTCCTGCCTGTAGGGAGCAGTGACTATAACAGAGTAGCCTAGAAATCACCTCTAAAGTAGGAGGTAGAGACCCTGGAGCTTAAATTTCAAAGAAAGCTGGACCTCAATTTCACATATCCATTCTTTATTTTATAGATGAAAACCAAAGGCCTGGGAAGTTAAATAATGAATGCCAAGAATTTGGCTGGAGTTTTTTTGTTGTTGTTTTTTTGGTACCAGGGATTGAACTCAGGGGCACTCGACCCCTGAGCCACATCCCCAGCCCTATTGTGTGTCTTATATAGAGACAGGGTCTCACTGAGTTGCTTAGTGCCTTGCCATTGCTGAGGCTGGCTTTGAACTCGAGATTCTCCTGTCTCAGCCCCCCTAAGTGTTGGGGTTACAGGCGTGCGTCACCGCGCCCGGCTTGGCTGGAGTTTTTAACTGAATCTATGCAGATTGTGTGCGCCTAACTCTTTTTTCAAGTTCATACATGACTCACTTTAGCCCTCATGTCTCCCCCAAATCTAATGATGTTGAATGCCCCTTCCCCAAAAGAAGAAACACTGTGTTCAGAAACAAGCGAGTTACATAGCATTACCCCCGGGTTACTCAAAGAAATGAACCCTAAGGTTTCCCTCTGACCTAGCATTCCAAATGGTATGGTGAACTCAAGACACACACACACACACACATTCAAAAAAGGGTACAATTACAATAGCAAGGCACTAAGGATTTTCTAAAACAGTCCTAATGACATATAATTTATAACTATTCAATACAGATAACTTTAAATCTAAATATTCTCTAATCATTATTTCTTTTTAATATTTTAACCAAAGAGGCATTTAAAATACTAAGAAAAAATAGTTTTAGATCACATGTCCTAATTTTTGTTGAGAATCCAAGGTCAGCTAAAATAAAAAAGAGAGAAATAAGTAAATATTAATGGAGTAATCAGGATAGTCTTGTATTTTTAATCCCAAACAGATGATCATGTCATTTGTATGTATATCTATGTGTTTTAAACACACACACACACACACACACACACACACACACACTAAAATTAGAGAAAGAAACTGAGCTGAGCAGGAAGAGGATGGTTTGAAGGCAAAGTAAGTGAAAGTGAAACGCAGTGACAGTGATCTAAGTATCAGAAATGTGAGCCTCTCCTCTCTGGTTAGCAGGTTTGGGGTAGGTGGGACACATGGTAAAGGGAGACTTGGGTGTTGGTTTTTTTTTCTGAAATATGTAGAACAAATCAATCAATATCTTTGAAGAGGAAAAAAAAGAAGTCTCCAATACTTGATTAATAAAGCAGAATAAATTTAAGATTATTTGTCTAATCAAGAGATTAGCTTTCAGGGCAAGAAAAGAACGGTCAATTATAACTTACTGCAGTCAGTGCAACTACTGCAAGAGTTGTACAATAAGAAAAAAAAAGAATAAAATGGGATTGGCACCATTAAACATTTTTTAAAAAAGAGTTGTACAATGAGTACTCAGAATTTATTAGTGCCTTCTCAATTATGAGAAAGAAGTTGCTGTGGAAGTACAAAGGGAAGAGAAAAGACTTTTTCTATAAACTGTAGCTAAAAAGAAAGCAGCTCATTCAGCAAGGAAGACCAAAAGTGTACTGACATACGAAAAAGCCAGGCTTAGTGAAGCCTGGTGGGATCAGAGTCTGCAAAGCATATGACAGAAAGACTGTGATTCAAAGGTGACAGCTGGTAGGAAGACGGCTGTTTCCCCTGGGGAGCATGTATAGATTCCATTCCCTAAATAGCTTGACCTGGACCATACACAGAACACTACGTGTAGATATTTTTTTTTTCCTTTGCTCTGTTCATTTTTTGTATTGATAAATACAAAATTTTTCTATGGACAAATACAAATTGCTTGGCTGTGTTTGTTTCTTAATGAAATAGCAATACATAGCAACACATGTTTTGTGGAAAACACATAGCTAAGGAACAACACACAAATAGAAATTAATGTCACCCATAATCTCTGCAATACTAAACTCTCGTGACATTCTGATGTATCTATCTCACTGTTGCTTCTTCACCATGCATGACTTTTTAAATTGGAGATAATTATGAACACTGTTTTATAACTTGCCTTTTAAATTTTAAATAGTATGATCATTTTGGCAATGTCATTAATAGTCTTTTAAAACATGAGTTTCAATGGCTGCATAGAACACTACCTATGAATGCCCTGGAACTATCAACTGATTTTGACCTTCACAAAACTTTGTGATATATATCCCCATGTGTAAGACTTCAACGAATCTCTTTCTCATTGTTCTCCCAGATAATTTTCTGGAGGTGAAACTGGGTGGATGGCCTGTGCATGTTTCTCAGGCATTTGAAATCTGATGTCAAATTGTCCTCCAGAAAATCCACTGATGAACATTTCCCCAGGAGTCTATGAGTCTGCCTCCCCCCCCCACACCTTCACTAGCAAAAAATATCATTGTGAAAGGAATCTATTGGGTTGATATCTAAATAAAATTAGGTTGTTATAATTTTAATTATGATTTTTAAAAAATTATTTGTGAGAGTTCCCTGACATTTATTTAATTCTTGTGGTTTAACATGAAAAATCAAACAAAGAAATGCAGTTTTTTTACTGTGTACATTCTTCTACTCAAAAGCAGACAGGGTGGGCAGTTATCTCTACTCCATCCGTGTGCCTGAGGTCCCATTTCTCTCTGTGTCATTTTCCTTCTGACAGGATGATAAAGTGGTAAATTAAGAGCAAAGAGAGACGACCAGAAGAGAACATCAAAAAGTTTAGAAGAGGAAAAGCAGATGAACAAGTGGGAAATGATGTAAGGTTTCAACTTCTGGGTCTCTGAGGGAGAGGACCCAACAAGAAGTGAGTGAGTTTTTGCAAAAGAACTTTGGGACATCTGGGAGACTATAGACACTGGTGCCTCTGGAAATCTATATTAGGGATAGTCCAACACATATGTTCCTTCTTCCAACCCACAGACCTGGCAGCTGCTCCCTGACTCTACAGGGAAGATGGATGGATGGTAACCATCTGGAGGGGGCCCAGACTATAGTCCTCATTTCTTGTATTCTGTCTAGTTTGCTATTTGTCAATCCTCAGAGGGTCTTGGTTTGGGAAAAAAAATTATAAGATTACTGTATTAGATTGAATTGTGTCCCTCACAAGATACCCAACCACCTGGAACATGAGTATAACCTTCTTTGGAATAAAAGTCCTTGCAGATAATGAAGGAAGGACCTCAAGATAAGATCATCCTGAATTAAGTGAGGAGAACCCTTACTAAAGACAGAGAAGATGACAGAGAATAGAGGAGAAGGACGTATGCATAGTAGGGTAGAGACTGGAGGTTATGCTGCCACAAGCCAAAGACACCAAAATCACCAGCATCAATCCAAAATGGGGAGAAAGGTGGGAAAATGGATGTTTCCTCAGACCTTCCAGAGGGAAACAACACTGCCTTCATTGTGACTTAGAACTGCATCCTCCAGAACTCTGAAAGAATAAATCATGTTGTTCTAAGTAACCCAAATTGTATGGGCCTTTGTCCTAAGAAACTAACACAGTCACCCTGATTTGGAGAGCCATCTCAGGAAAGCAGAGTGACATCCCGAATATATAAAGGGTAAATGAAGTTCAGACACCTCATCAGCCTTCTCCTGCTCAGTTCCAGAATTTAGCCTCCAGGTTTGTCCACCCAGTTCTTCCTGGGTCAGGCAGGAGATTGGAAGAGACTTCTCTGGAGAAGCCTCTGACCTGGCTGGTATCCCTCCTGAATACCCTGCAGTTGGGCTTAAAAATCAACCAGTTCTGCCCATGTGGATTCGACCTCCAATCCCCTCTCCATGCAGCATTCTTAGCTATAAATGGACACCAAGTAATCAAAAGAGGAAAGAGACTCAGAAGCAAGTGAATGGTGTGCATGGAGATTTACCAGTTGTGGGAGCCACATTTCCCTCAATCCCTCTGTCCCTGGATTCCTAGAGTCTGGCCTCACTGTCTTAGTCCTGTGGTATTTATAAAGAACTTTTATATTCATTTTAGCCTTCCTTTCAGACGTTATGTTTCAGAAAGACTGGAATAAATTTCATGTGTCTTTACCTTTTTCACATCATTGCCTCCTGAAAATAGTCTCTGTGACAAGACTACAGATGGGACCCACCACACTTTCCCTTGTGTGGTCCATTCTGCATAACCTCAACCAGCAAATCTGTCCTAGGAATTTCCACAGCTGGACACATCATTCACAAATGCTATCATGGATAGCACTGTGCCCAGAGCTTCACCCACATTATTTTGTTTGATCTTCATAGCAACTTCAAATATTGGAACCTGAAATTATCCCCGTTTTATAGGTAAGGAAACTGAAGACCCGAAAGATTTCCTAACTTGTCCAGGGTCACACTGTCTGAATTGAGAACCAGGTAATCCACTTCCTTCAGTCTCTGAAGGAAGGGGCCTCTTGGGGAACATCTGGAGTGGGAATTGGAAATAGAATCAGGTAAAACCATCCCCCTAGTTTGTTAATCTGAAGGACCCAGCAGAGCGAGAGTCCAGTCCATAGGCGAGAGAACCAGATGAGGCAAGAGGGTTAGCAGTGGCAAAGAGATGCAGCCTGAGCTGTTGGAGAGGCTATTTGCAGCTTTTTATAGGAATCTTGTCACCCCTAGGGATGGCAGAGAGTTACCATGAAGAGCAACAACTGGACCTGGCCTACTATTAAATGACTAGAACAGGACTAAGCAGGCAGGATCCTGTCTGGCTGGCAGCCAGCAGCAGATTTCACTGGAATTGCCACACCAGCTCAAGGTTAAGGAGCATATGGAGGGGGCCTGAGTCACCTGTGTCCTCCAAGCTCTTAGAGACACTGTGGAGTACTCACAGTTGGGTATTGAGTGATGGCAAATGACTTTGGCCTTTTGTATAAACTATAATTACAATAAATTTTACTTGATTATAATAAACTTCCTTATGATACTTTGTTGTCAGGGAACATCAGCAGGGGCCTTGATGTCAGCCTTCCAGGCTACTAGATGGTTACCCTTTATCCAGTAGTTCTGGACAAAAATGTGGATGACAGTCTGCTGGACTTTGCTGGCTTGAGGCTTTAAGAGTCCCCAAAAGAAAACTCAAGATGAGTTAAAAGAGAATGAAAACTTCTTTTCCACGAGGTGTAAATCAGTGTTAGAGAAAATTGGCATTGCTCACATTCCCTTTCCCTGCTAAAAAGCCAGCAAGAAAGTTACATCTCTGTACTACCATGGCTGTTTCAAGGACACTGTGATGCATCTCTTTTGTCCTTGAGCACGTGAATGGCTTGAACTTCAAACTTTGGGGCTATGCTAGTACTGTGTGTGCTAGTTTACAGTTTACAGCACCACCTCTCCTTGCACTAGCTATCTTTTCCTTATTGAACCCTAGTATGTGCCCACCCAGTTTCAAATGCATATTTAGTGAGTGCTTGCCTCACTGTTCAGACAGAAGTGCCCAAACTGGGGCCAATTTTCCTTAATTGTTTTTCGTAAGACATTTTAATTCTTTATCTCAAAGAAGTTTGCCAAGTGTTTGCATTAAATATTAAGAGTACCCACACAAACACCATTTGACTCGTTAGTATAAACCGTGTTTTGAATACAGATGAGACAAATTGTTTACCTGAATGAAGATGTATTCCGTATTCAACAAGCATTTATTGATTTCTCACTGTTGTCCAGGATTTGTGCTAAATACTATGAAGTTTATATTGACGAATGAGATAATCCTGGCTTCCAATAGCTCATAGTCTCTTGAGGAGACATATAGTAAAACATTAGTGTTATGCTGTGATTAATATTTAGAAACAAGAAAGCACAGGGGCTTATGGAACCACTTTGAGGACTCCAGAAAGGTATATGAAGCTCAGGTAACCCAATGAAATGGCAAAGACTTTTGCAATTACCTGTGTGGACTTTTATTTCTTTGAGTATCCCCAGAATGATCTCAACCTGTTATGTGGCTTGACATTCCATTCTCTGCAGGTATTTCCTCAAACATCACTTTCTTAGTTGGCTTTTCCCTGATCATCTCATTTCAAAAGCACCCTCTGCCTCTGCCCCTCATCCACCTTCTATTCCTAAATCCTCTCCCATGTTTTATCTCTTTCTCCCCTGTATGGAGCTACCATCTGCCATAATATATATTTTATTTTCTATTTGTTGTTATTAGTAATGATTAACTCTTGCTCTCTCTCCATCACTTGAAATGTAAGGTCTATTCTTACACAGCTGTATTCTCAGGAGTTAGAATAGTTTGAAATATTCATCAAACAGAGGAGGTATTTGATAAATATTTGGTGCCTAGAAGAAAGAATGAGTCTTATCATTTATACTAGATTAAAAATATATTTCATGGTATATGCTTTTTTACTTTTTATTGCTTATATAGCCAAAAATTTAAGCAGAAAATATTAGATAAAAGTTCAGTAGAAAAATAATTATCTTGCAACTGATATATTAATAAATACTTATTGAGTGCTTATTGCATACTAGGCACGTTGGTGGAAAGTAGGGTAGATAGAAACCCAAGGAAAATCTTTGCCTTCAAATATCTTATAGTTTAGACAGGGAATTAAGATATGAAACAATGTGTACAAAGGTAAACACCACGAGGCTTGAAGACTAATATAGGGAAAGAGTAAGAGCTATCTCGTGTAGAAAAGGAGAATGAGCCAAAGAAGCATTGTTGTAGTCTGAAGCTGCCATAACAAAAGTGTCAGACTGCGTAACTTGTAAACAATAGAAATATATTTTTCATAGGCCTGGAGGCTGGAAGTTCAAGATCATAGTGCCAGCATGATTAGGTTCTGGTGAAGCTCACTTGTAGATTGCAGATTGTGGCTTCCTATCTTATGGACTTCCTGTCTTTGTGGTGGAAGGAGGACTAGACGCTGTCTGGGATCTCTTTTAGGAGGATATTAATAATATTCATGAGGGTTTCTTCCTCATGACCTAAACTACCTTTCAAAGAGAAGTTACCTTGCATAGATCTAAACCAATCCCAATGAGACTAACTGTGCTCCAGTCATTTTGAAGTGGTCATGTGTGAACGATCTTCAAAGACTCCTTCAGAGAATCCTTCCTCTGATGTCTGATGCTGTTAGCATCCTTTGTCACAGGAGAACACATATGATGTTCTGTGAATAGGGATCCTAGGTCAAGCTGGGTTAATGAAGTGATGTATCAAGCCAGGTAATACTGTGGGGCCTCAACTGAAGTGTGATTTTTAAACTAATGTGCTGGATTTTTTTGATGTGTCTTGTGCATTGGCAATAAAGGCAACTACAAGTCTGGGGTTTAAAAATGTTGTTTCTTCATAACGTTTTATTATTATTTTAAGGTAACTGTTTAGATAGCCACCACTCATTTGGATGAATAAACATTTTACTTTATTTTGAAAAAACTTTTGATATTTAATATTTTCCTTTTATTTTAAGAGAGGATACTTAATAATTTAGAACACAAATGTAGATGAAGAACAATCTAAAGTTAAAATTTTTTACCTTCAAATTTAATTCTGTTGAATTTTCATAATGAATAATTATCTAAAAAGCAGCCAGTGCTATTCCTTTATAAGTCATCCTTCACAATTACAAATATGGAATAATTTCCCATTTTTCTCAATTCCTTGTTCCAGCCTTTTGCAAATGGCAGTGTTTTCTCTAATTCTGTATTTACTGGAATTTTCTTCTTTGGATTTGGGTCAGTTGTGATGATGAGAAATGCTTTCCATGATGTAAGAGCAATGTAGGGCAAAGAGCATGAATTCAGCCTCTTTAACTCCAATACTTGGTAGGTTGCAATTGGAGTTTTGCTAGTCATTAATTACTTGGTGAGCATTAATGGTGTGGTCAAAGGAGGTATTTAACTTTGACCTTAATCAAAGAGAATACTCAGTCAGTGGTTCCACCATGTGAACAGGAAATTTGGAGAGACTCAGCGATCCACGTTACTCACACTATTCTCTTGTGCTCTGCCACACCCAACTATACTCCTCAAACAGACTTTGGACTTGGACCTGAGTTCTGGAATACTCCAACAATGGGCTATATTCATAGACAATCTTTAAAATATGCCTCAGATTTCATGGGTAGATACTCTAAGTTCTTCAGCATTTGATTTTTGCTTTGTTTTAGGGCAGAGGAATCTAATCACTAAATCATTTCTATTTACAAAGAGATGGGAAGACCAACAATCAGAGTTAACATATGAAATCCATGGAATTTATTTCTTTTATAGGAACTTGAGGAAGGACAAACTACTAATGACTAATATTTGAAAGGGAGACCTAGTTACTGTGATTTTGAAAGTTAGTCACCTCGGGTGTCATCCAGTGAACTTTCAGAGAGGACAGAGGTAAGTGTGGATATCAACTGGGATGGCGTGTCACTAGCTGCTGACAAATACACCCTAAGTACAGAGGATCACTTGGTAAGAACATGTCTTGTTGAAAGTGACAAGGTCAAGTTTTAGGAATGGCAGCTCAATTGTCACCTCGGCACTAACACCCACAGGGTTTATGGAGACATAATGGAGTCTCCTAGTTCTGGTGTCTCAGAATTCATAAGGCATTAAAGTAGAAAAGGATCCAGGGAGGGTAATTCATTTTCCCCAATTCACAATGAATCTAAAATTTGTCATTATTGTTTAAAGTGGGTTAGACTTGTCTCCAAGACTAGGCTGATGTGTTCCTTGAAGTTGGTACAGAATGTTTGCACTTATGCCATCTCCACTGGGATTAGCAATTTTGGAAACACTCAGTTAAATATTATTGAATTTATTGTAGGGACTAACAATTTGTAAAGGAATGTTATTGAATCTCACAATCTTCACAATATCTTTAGAAATATGTAGAAGGTATGGGGTAGATGAATGGATGGGGGAACCAAGTACATACTACTGCTGACCAAGTAACGAAAGACACATTACCTTATAGCAGATTTTCTACCCTTTTGTAGCTCTCATGGCTGTGCAACTCATTTAGCTATGTGGTTTGAGCTCTTTATTTGTGATTGCTGTCTGATCTGTAATTTTCAAGGCAATGTACTAACTGGTGTTTAAGCAGGAAAATAGAGACTGTGGTATTTGTAATGAAATGCAGGAAGAACAGGAAAACATGAGCTAGTTGGTGCTTTGTAGATCATTATTATCCTTGCTTAATAAAGTAATAGATGCTTCGAGATTGCTTTGAAGTGGTTGCCAACTTCTTCCCAGTGCTGTGAAATCTGATACTTCTGCCTTTAAACAGTGTGTGAAAGTGCAAACGGTAGTACTTGTGAATTCATTCAGAGACTTCCAAACTGTAGTCTAGGCAGGAAGTGGGAATGTGAAGACAGAAAGAGGGGGAAATGGTCTCCACAAGATCCAGTGGTTGGATGTCAGATTTGGCTGACTTTTAGTTATGCAGACTTGAACTTTACAGAGATAAACAGTGGTTTCCCCAAAGGATCTAAAGGAATTAAAGGAAGGAACTTTGATCTTCCTAGTAATTTTTTTTAATTTAATAAGCTCATGGCAGAGTTAAGTGAAAGGCAGCTCAACTTACATTTAATTAAACACTTATTAGGATACAAAATTTAATAGATGCATTTTAGAAGGTAGAAATTAGTGTTCAAATAATAAAGGGGGTAGGTCAGAAGAATATTTTATGTGCTCTTGAACTTAGATGACTACTATGGAAGACTGACCCAGTCTTCTGGTGAAGCAGTTTTTGTTATCTGCCTTCCTTTCCTGAGCAGGTGGTCCATGTGCTGAATTCTTGAAAATGTCAAGTCTTCTTTACAAGTGTCATAAATGCCATACAGGAAACCAGGGAAGCTTTATTCCCAGAACTGTGTTATGAACTTGGCTGTATATTCATAATCCCTGCTGCAGTTAGGGAGAACATGATAATTACATTGTTGTCCTGGGCTAATTTGCTTGCTAACAAAGTGAGTTAGAACAAAGGTTGACTCCCTGGCAGTTCCTTGCCTTCTGGATTGTGCAAGAGAAAAATCTGAATCTGTGACTGGAGATCTTTCTGAAGCAATAAGCAACTAAGTCTGAAGAATGGGGTGATGACTTTCTTGTTTCTATACTATGGGATTTTTAGAAGAGTCATGAGGTAAAATGAAGAAGTCTGAACACTGGTCCAGAGTACTGGTTTTCTCCTAAAGTGTAACATTTGGGTATGATATAGATCATTGACTCTGTTTTACCATGAAAAATCCATATATCACAGTGCCATTATTCACTAAAGTCTTCTACAATGAAGGAACCATTCTATGTCTACACTGTCCAATATGGCAGCCATAAGCCACACGTGGCTGCTGCAACCACGGAACTGGATGTTTAGTTTTACTTATTTTTGGTTTATTTAATAGCTGTATACGTCTAAAGGATTCTATACTGGACAGCACCATTTTAGAGGAATGGTTGCAGATAGGTGAGCATCTGCTTCAGGTAAATTTAAAATGGATGGATACAATGTTTAGTGTATGGTTTTGAAGTTTAGAAGTTTCTATTTCTCTCTCTCATGAAGACTGCAAGGCTGATCATAAAACAAGGTATGTTCCTGCAGTACAGTAAAGGCCTCATGTCAGAGAAAGAAAAGGAAAAGAAAAAGCCAAAAGGTGAAAACCAAAAACCTGAGGTTGCAGGTGTTCCTGGAGAAGGACTGATGATTGCTGCTTAACCAAATATTTGTTGTGATGAAAAGTGGTAATGTCTCAGCAAGTAGACCACTTTCTTACTGTCAGTCACTTCTGGATCCTGGGTCCTGCACTTTCATCAGTGTTGGAGAGCTGTCTAACTCTATTCCAAGCCACATCTTAGGAACACAAAACAAAACAGAGGAAGATGTGCTAAGGGTGAGAAAATACTTGACAAATCACGTCCTAACTTGCTGCCAGGTCATTCTATACGTGACTAGAGACTATAAGTCATTTATTTGGAATTTGGAACATGCTCTTATAGAAACACTTCATAATTTGTTAGTTTTCAAGGTTAACTCCTGATAGTCTATTTTACCCATCATGGAGCTGAAGTATAGCTTGTTTACAATAAAAATATAAGAAAAAGTTTCTGTGGAATACTACTTAATGAAAACAATGAAGCAATTATTAATTGACTAATATTGTTCCTGAAAAAATATGTATGAAATTCAAAAATTGAGTAACAGCTATTTTTTAAAAAATTTTTGCTTTGTCCTTAAGTGTTGATTGCTCAAAGGAAACCAGATTAAGCTTAGAAACAGAGGGAGACTCTGGAAGACATTTTGAAGAGGATAGTTTAAGTATTCTGGGTTTGTTTTGAAAAGCGTTTGCCCTTCTTTCCCATAGCCCTATACTTCACTTCAAAGTTGATGGCTTCCCTTTTTCTCTCTGTGGACTTCAGTAGCATTACTCTTAGAGTCACTAAGTAGCTTTGATTTGTTACTGTAGCAGAGAGAGGGAGAGCAAGAAAAATTGAGAGGGAGAAAGGAACTGATGAGTCATGAACAGAAGTTGGAAGAAAGACAAAAAAGCAAGAAGTCAAGGTTTAGGATGATTGATGGATGTGAATTTTATAGACTGGTGAATAATCATTATCATCTGCATTTACAGAGCATTTCCACCTACCAGCAGGAACCAGAATAGATTATTTACATTAATCATTTCAATTCATTCTCATGGAAAATTCCTCAGAAGGCAAAACCAAAGTTCATAGGTTAAGTGATGCACTCAAGGTGCACCCTCACTTTCTGGTAAAAGTAGATGCAATGTGTCTGGATTCCCTTGTGAGCTTGTTGTCCATCCAAGCCTCTGCCTCTTCTATTACAGCACCCTACACCATGCTGGGCCAGCGTGAATCAAACAGAAAAGGGGGTGGCCGTGAGTGGATGAGGCCTTTGAGAAAGATGAAAAGAGGTGCTGAAGAGGGACCTTGGATGGGTTCCTAGTGCTCCAGACCCCAGGAAAGCTTAGGAAATCAGTGAAGAGCTGGTGAGCAGATGGGATGATCACAGGGCAACTGGCTGGTAGCAGATACCAGAGTTTTAATGAAACGAGGGTCCTGAACATTGTCCCTGAACCAGGGAAAATGTTGATGAAAGAGAAAGTAGTTGAGACCACTCGCAAATGCTGACATTTGGGAATGTGTTGGGCAGGTAGTGGCACTCAACTTTTTTGCAAATTTGCTTCAAAGAACAGTTGCTCTGATCTCAGAGGTTAAGTATATGAAGTGCTATATCCATTTAAGCAATCCACCTTGTTTGGGTGCCTGCTATCCTACATCTTTTATCAATACTGCTATAGTCTACAAATATTTAAAGAGTGCCTACTGTGCCCTGGGTGCTCTGTATGCTACACGTGAACATCAGCTCCACACGTTAAAAAAATCACATTTTAATTCACTTTACCTCTTATTTTAATAACATTCTTCTGTGCCCTTTGTGCCACAGGATTGTGTGGTATTAAAATACTACTTGAAGGAAGAAGAGCATTTTCCTTATAGTATATTTATAACTTCCTCTAGATTCAGGGGCTTGCCATGGCTGAGGAGGAAACTAAATATAACCCATGTTTGAATTTTCCCTAAGAAGCCTATTGGGCATTAAAAAGGAAGGAGGAGAATATGAGCTTGGTGGAAAAGGCTTTCAGTGTTAATGAGCAGCTGTGTGTGTCTCAGGGAAGCAGTTTGTTACTAAAAATAGAATCTATCTAACTATAGCGACTCAGAGCAGTTAATACTCAGATTCTGCATGGGCAGAAATAAATTCCAAAACGGTGTGTGACTAAGGAGTGGTAGCGCAGAAGTCATCAGAACCAGGGCCCCACATCTAGAGTTGCATAAGGCCCATGTAAACTTCAATCAAATATGCTTACGGGCTCACATGAGGTGTTCCTAGTCTCAAAGACAATTAGGAGTCAGTGTGTAACAATGATGCTCTACGGAAAAACAGTGTGCATGGGCTATTTTTAGCATACTAAACTCAATTGTTAAAAAAAAAAGACGGGAGAGTACATAGAAAGGAAATATAAATGCTTAAAGAAAAAGATATCATAAATTTCTTGGTGAATAGCAATAGTTCATTAAAGATGTGAGAATTGTCCAGCAGGACCTCAAGGATATTGTTTTTAAATGGCCATCTCTGTATTTCCTTAGTATTTGTTAAGATACATAGAGATCTGCTTTCTAAGAAGGATTCAAACATTTTCTATTTTATTTATTTGACCAATGCTGAAGACTGAATTGTGTCTTCCCTCCAAATTCATGTTTAAACCCTACCCTTCATGCCAAAGTGTTTGGATGTAGGGTCTTTGGGAGATAATTAGATTTAGATGGGGTCATGAGGTTTGGGCCTTCAGGATGGGGCAGAGTTCTTTCTCCCTCTCATTCTCCTCTGTGTGAGGACACAGTGAGGAGGGAGTTGTTGGCAAGCCAGGAAAACAGCCCCTACAGAGAATCTAATATGGTGGCACCTTGAACTTCTAGTCTCCAGAACCGTGTGAAATAAATGTGTGTTGTTTCAGCTACTTGGCTTGTGGTGTTTTGTTATAGCAACCTGAGCAGACTAATGTGACCTGCACTGCCACTGTTGGGTTGAAAAGAATTGTATGCATATGGCTCTATCAGCAAGGAGCTGCCAAGCAAGCAGGCCTGTTCCTTTCCATATTTTTTTTCCTCCCTCACCAAAGATTAAAATCCTTGGAAAAATGTCAACAGGTAAAAACATCTCCCAACACAGTCTCCATCCTAATTAGCCTGTGCTTGATAAAAAGTTTAAGGCATTTCCAGGATGCATAGATCTAAAACTTAATTAAAAGGCAGGGCCTGAAGTGCTGGGCCTTTCGGCCCTTTGGCAGTTTAACACTAAAAAGAGGAAGATCTAGGCTGCCCATGTTTAAACAACTCATGGCCACACCTCTGTTTTGAAATAGTAGTTGTTAAGATCTTGGCAATGGAGGATGAACTAGTTCCATATACACAGGCAAACACATTAAGGAAATACAGCTTCCCGTATTGATAGATCTAGCATGGTATAAAGCTTATGATGTATTTGGTTAATATCTTCCTTGAAACCACAGCAATGAAGTTGTGGTCAAGACAATAAATGAATATAGAACAAACAGTTTAAAAGAATAGTTCTTTTAAAAGAATAGAACTATTTCACATGCTGTCTCATTTTTATGTGTATCTTGGAGTCAAATTATAAGTAGCAGATATAATAGTACCTAGTTACTGATGGAGAAAATCAGAAAAGTTCAAGTCAAAGGATAATTTATTCCTCTGATATTTTAAAACTATAGCTCTTGAGGTCCAGAAGAGTTAGACCAACCATTCTTAATTTCTGTGGATGTACCTTTCTGTAGCAATGAAGGGCCCAAAGCTGAGAGTGAAATTCCACTGCTGTTCTCCCATGCATGAACCCAAACATGGGTAACAACAAGAAAGCATTTATAACACTGTATACTGTTGCAGTTCTCTTGGTTAAAAATGGAATGAAACAAAATAGAACAAAATGAAATCATTGTGGAGCGCCTTCCTCCCTTGCCTGCAGACCTAACCAGCAGCATTGGGGGATTTTTATCTGTCACTTCTTTAGGTTGTTTTAATGCAATGTGAGATCATATTAAATAGAAGACAAGAAATTGCTGCTTTTGTGAGTCAGAAATGGTCAAATATTGGCAATTTCTTTCTTTCTTTTTTTTTTTAAACATTTATTTTTTAGTTGTAGGTGGACAGAATATCTTTATTTTTATGTGGTGCTGAGGATCGAACCCAGTGCCTCACGCATGCCAGGCGAGCACGCTATCACTGCGCCATAACCCCAGCCCAATTACTGGCAATTTCTTATGGTCATACTTAAAGTAGATATTTCTAGAATGGTATGGCCTGGGGTTATTGCCAGACTGATCAACTGTGACTCAGGCATTTTAAACTCTCTCCATGTACCAAACCCTTCCCCTGCCCTGCTTTGCTAGTATGATTAGTTGACATTTGTACATGGACTGAGAAAGATTCTCTTTCTGACCAAACTCTAGTCGGGATTTCTCTGAGACCTTGTCTCAACTAGGCCTCAACCTTGGCTTATAAAGAACAGACCACAACAGTTTCTAATATTTCAAGACTATATCCTTAAGATGACCTTAGCCCCTCTTAAAGTGCCTGCCTGGGAAAACTAAAGGATGCCAAAAGAATATGCTATTATCTCCCAGACAACTCCTGAAAACAGGACCCCTGTCTCCCAGCCTCCATTGGAGGGTTGATAAATGGAGTTATCAGTTAGCAAACCCAGATAGGTTTCATGTAAAACAAACCTACCTCCTGCTTTTTGTATCTTTTCACTTCCCTGACCACTGAGCCCCGCATGCCTCCTCCCAAGTCCCTCCTTTTTCCTTTAAATGCCCAGTTATCTCTGCACAAATTGAGGTTGAGTTCAGTGCAATGGTTGGTATGTTACTGATTAAAATCTGTCCTTATCCTGCTCTGATACCTCCTGGCCATAGTCAGATTTTATTGAAACACCAAAATGGGAGAGACTAACAACAACGGTTCTTATCACAAGAATTTAGAGCCTGTGGCGTAGATAAACTAGGTCTTAGACTACATGCTCTGTCCAGGGCAGATGTCCACAGCTTTACTATGAAAGGAAGGATGAATGCAGTCGTCACTGCCATGAGAATAACCTAGCATTGACTCCAACTAATTGAAGAAGCCAATCATTTTCTGGTTTCACTGATGGATTATTTCCATCACTGTACCTGCACCTTGTACCTGACTAATACACGTGGTGTTACAACCCCATGGCTGAGAACGCTTGTGTTGCCTATGGGACCATAGGGACAAAGGGGCTCAATTTTAAAGGCTGGAGCATGACCCATGTTTAAGGGAGCTGCCTAGGAACTATCAAAAGATCCATAAAAGCTAGGGGTGTGGCTCAGTGGTAGAAAGCTGCTTAGCATGTTCTAGAGCCTAGGTTTGATCCCCAGCACCAAAGGTGGAGGGGAGGGAAGAGGCCCATGAATTCCATATGTCTGGAGAATTCTTTTACTTAGATACAATCTTAGAATTAAAGTCAGTTGCTTTAAAAACCCCTCCAAGACACTGTAGTGCCTCCAAGGAGGCCGGAAAGGGTCACAGTGGACAAGATGTTGTGAGCTGCAGAATAAAGGCAGAACCACAGAACTACAAGCACCATGCCATGTCAACAGGTGGCCAGCACTTTAGAAAGCATTAAATGAAAGCAAACCCAGTTGGAATGGGGTTGATCACAACTGTGCACTTAGAGGTGCCACTTAAATAGACTGAGAATCATTCTCAGGTAAAATTAAATGCCTTGCTACAGAGAAACAGCTTACCAGTGCGAATAGGCTTAGAAATCCTAGAAATGAGGCTCTGGGGGTGAAACTGAGAGAATGAGAACAGGAACCTCACTTGGCTATGAACTTTTACCAATTCCTTAGTAAGAAAGGCTTGCTGGGAAGGGAACGCCAGAACTTTACAGTGCAGTTTGCCATTTGTTTTCTGGGTGTGGTGGGCCTGCTGCTGCTGCTGGCATGTGTGCCTATGGACATGATTATATTAATTAGTTAGTAACCTCTAGTGTTTATTTGTTACTATGGATTTTGTCACTTTCAATGAATTCTGTATAAAGTCCTGGGTTCAAGAACCTGTTCAGATATTTTTATATGCATATCTGTACCAGGTGGAATCCACTGATAAGTTCATATGAAATTCAGATCTTCTAAGAAGACTGACCTCTTGACAAGCAAGAGTGTGCCTGGATAAGGTTTAGTTCATCCTGGCCAGATTCCTGTACCCTAGCATTATAGTACACTGGCCAGTTTATCAAGTACTCATTGATTATATTTGGCAGAGAAAGAGAAGTAAACCCTTTTTTTCATATATACATATGTGTGTGTATATATACATACATATATACGAATATGAATATATGAGAGAGAGAGACAGACAGAGAGAGAGAGAGAGAGAGAGAGAGAGAGAGAAAGAGGGAAAAAGAGAGAGGGAGAAGGAAAGGGAGAGGAAGGGAGTTTTTTGGGTAGGGCAATGTTCTAGGAGAGAATCAAATTCAGAACACTTTTGAAATAGCTGTACAAATGAACAAAGCAAATTCGATGTCATGATATGATTGAAAAAGGGACAAAGACTTGAATTTTAGCAACAAATACTTGGATCTTTACTCAAATTTGGGGGAAAAAGAAAGGAAAGAAAAGATAAAATTTTAGAAAGGTGGCTAGCAGACCTATAATATCTGTGTGAGGATTTTAGCCCAGGTCATCAGGTTTTTTTTTTTTTTCCCTTACTCTCCCTTAATTTCAACTTTCTGATTGGACATTGGACAATGAGAAATTATATTAGTGGGAAGGAACCATAGACCCTGCCTGGTGCTTTATACTCTGGGCAAAGCCGTGTTTGACCCTTACCAAGACTTCCACAATGGGGTGGGCTATCTGCAGGGCAGACACAAAACCTGAGTTGGGTAGGGAAGAATTTTCTTTGCATAAACATATAGTTGAAAGGGAGAGTGGTATCCAGAGCAAGAATTCCAAATCGATTTTGGTCAGTCAGTGGTGAAGAAGCAACCCTTGCTCTTGGCAGCAGCAGTTTCGTAGCTGCCCCTTTGTGAGAAGCCCCTGCCTTGCATTTGTGTCTGTACTGGACATGGAACTTGAATGTCCAGGGCACGGTCGCGGGCAGTGGCAGGCAGATGGATGGTCCATCACTAGAACTTGTAATATCACAGTGTGATGGTCCGTCCTAAAAGGCATCATTTTGGTAATCTCTAAAAATATTTTTAGAACAAGGCAGGATAAGAATATATCAAACAAAAAGCAATTTGTGATCAAAGGAAGATATAAAAAAAATCCTCAACATACAAATTCATAATAGAATTTCCATTTACATCCCCTCTACTTTTTGAGTACTCTGATGAAGAGATGACCAGATTCACAGAGAGGAGGGACATTGAATCTAAAGAAACAAGATTCATTAGTGTGAAAGAAACAGGTTTCAGGACAGGTGGAAGGACAAGGCTCCATTTCTAGACCTCAGGTCCGGAGGATCTTATTTTGGGGAACTTTTTAAAATTCTAACAATGCCTATGAACTCCTTCAGAATGTTTTTTTTTTTTTGGTACTGGAGATTGAACTCAGGGGCACTCGACCACTGAGCCACATCCCCAGCCCTATTTTGTGTTTTATGTAGAGACAGGGTCTCACTGAGTTGCTTAGCGCCTCGCCATTGCTGAGGATGGCTTTGAATTCGCGATTCTCCTGTCTCAGCCTCCCTAAGTGCTGGGATTACAGGCTTGCACCACAGCGTCCAGCTCTTCAGAATGTTTTTAAATGTATGCAATACAACATATTGGAATGGAGAGAAAATTAATCATACTGAAAGATCAAAATCAAAATACCTTGAAAAATCTAAACTTGGGATACACGTATTAATTAATGTGCACATTTCTTATTGCACTAAGTAACGACATCTAGTAGCAGCTCTGAACTTCCATAATTTTGAAGTAGTGATGCATCCAAGTGAGATTCTGGATGTCTCCACAGTTGTAATGTGGAGTGACAATAGCTGAGATACTCATTGCTGCCAGAGTCACAGGCCCAGCTTGTAGAAGTCTGGTTCATTGCCATGTTTCATAACCAAATGCTGAATTTCAGTCAGAGGTTGGTAGGTCACATAGAGATTAGTGACAATAGGAAGTAATCATTTCCCCTCTCCAATTTCATAGGCCCCCCAAGTTTTCTCCAGGAATCTTTTGTTAAGAACCTGTGGCCACACTTTCATTGTGTCTGTCCACAGTCACTAGTGACTGGGAGAGGAGCTCAGCTCAGCCTGTGGCAGGACTCCCTCTTCCCATCCAGCCTGTCCGCACAACGCATACCTACTCTGCTACTCCGTCCTGCCAGAGCCATGAGGTGAAAGGGAGACTTGTCCAGCTGTGCTAGTGATTAAGGGGGCCAATCTGTCTCTTTCAGGGTGGGTGTTTACACTCCTTTGTGGTGGTACTAAGCCGTATGCTCCAATCAGCTTTTATTGGTAATAAAGCTGCCATGTTGATCTGCAAATGTCTTCTGTGGTTTGCCTCCTCCGTTGACCTCTCATTGGATCCCCAGGCAGCTGAAGACCGTGAAGGACTGTGATGGTTCATTTTATATGTCACCCGAACTGCAATTAGGGGTGGTCAGATGGCTGGTTAAACAGTATCTGTAGCTGTGTCTGTGAGGGTGTTTCCAGAAGACATGAGCATTTAAATCTGTAGACTGAATAAAGATTGCCTTCCCCAATGTGGGTGGGCACCATCCAATCCTGCTGAAGGTCTGAATAGAACAAAAAGAGGATGAGAGGGCAGATTTCTCCCTCTGTTTGAGCTGGGATATCCATCTCCTTCTGTCCTCAGACATTGGCACTCTGGATTATTGGGCCTTGGGCTCTTGCATGATTGACTCTCTTGGGTCTCAGGTCTTTAGGCTTGAACTAAGTTAGCACTTAACTGTTGTGACTAAAATACCCAACAAGAACAACTTAGAGAAGAAAAAGTTTATTTGGGGCTTGTGGTTTGAGAGGTCTCAGTCTGTAGATGGCTGACTCCGGTGCTCTGGGCCTAAGATGAAGCAGCACATCATGGGGGTAGGAGAGGACGGAGGAAAGCTGTCAGCTCATGGCAACCAGGAAGCAGAGAAAGAGAAGGGGAGAGCCACAGGAAGGACGCACCCTTCTGGGGCATGCCCTTGGTGACCCAATTCCTTCAGCCATGCTCCACTTAGCTGCGATTACCACCCAGCCAGTCCATATAAACTAGAATGGGCTGATTAGGTTACAGCTCTCATAATCTCATCCTTTTACCTGTGAATATTCCTGCATTAACAGGAGCTTTTGGGGGATACCTCATATCCAAACCATGACAGACTGAAACTATACCACTGGTTTTCCTGGGTCTCCAAATTATAGACCATAAATGATGGGCTTTCCTTCTTCTCAGAAAAAGAAACAATCAATGAAGTGAACAGAGAGCTGACATTCTGGGAACAAATTTTTGTCACACACACATCAGATAGAGCACTAATCTTCAGGATATATAAAGAACTCAAAAAACTTCACACCAAAAAACAACCCAATCAATAAATGGGCTAAGGAGCTGAACAGATACATCTCAAAAGAAGATACACAATTGATCAACAGACATATGAAAAAATGTTCAACATCTCTAGCAATTAGAGAAATGCAAATCAAAACTACTCTAAGATTTCATCTCATGCCAGTCAGAATGGCAATTATCAAGAATACAAACAACAATAAGTGTTGGTGAGGTTGTGGGAGAAAAGGCACACTCGTACATTGCTGGTGGGACTGCAAATTGGTACCACCAATCTGGAAAGCAGTATGAAGATTCCTTAGAAAACTTGGAATGGAACCACCATTTGACCCAGCTATCCCACTCCTCAGTCTATACCCAAAAGACTTAAAAACAGTGTACTACAGTGACACGGCCACTTCAGTGTTTATAGCAGTTCAATTCACAATAGCTAAACTGTGGAACCAATCTAGATGCCCTTCGATAGATGACTGGATAAAGAAGCTGTGGTATATATACACAATGGAATATTACTCAGCAATAAAAGAGAATAAAATTATGACATTTGCTGGTAAATGGATGGAGTTGGAGAATATCATGCTAAGCGAAGTAAGCCAATCCCAAAAAACCAAATGCCAAATGTTTTCTATGATAAGTGGATGCTAATCCATAATAGAGGAGGGGACACAGGAAGAATGGAGGAAATGTGGTCAAAGGGAAGGAGGGGAGAGGGGGCATGGGGACAGTAAAGATGGTAGAATGAGATGAACATCATAGCCCTAGCTTCATGTATGACTGCATAGATGATGTGATTCTACAAATAAATAAATAAATAAAAAGAAATTTAAAAAAAGAAAATATGAAAAAAATGATGGGCTTTCTTGACCTCTGTAATAATGTGGGCCAATCCTTTACGATAAATATCTTGTCATATATCTACATGTATCCCATTAGTTCCATTTCTTTGGATAACATAGGTTCATATAAATGAATATGCTCTGGAGACAGGCAGCTTGGTGGCAGAGACAGCCTCTCAAACTTTGGAAAAGTATCTATTTCTTTCTCTTCATCTTTATTTTCATTCATAAAGTGAGAGTGATGGGAGAATCTCTCCTGGAGGGTTGTATGAGAATTTAGTGAAGGAATTCTTAGAAAGGCCTTATAAAAATATTGGGAACCTGGAGCATGATTGGTAAATATTGGCTGTTAGGAATCTGATTGGGGTGAGGGGACAAGGTATGCTATTGATTGAGCCCCCAGCCCTAACAATTTCTACTGATGATTTAAACTATCTGGTTGTCTGCATGGATAAAGTGAACTTGACTCCTGTCACATCCTATCTAGTTGTGCTGGACAAATACAGCTGAAGAGTCAAACTTGGCCTTTTTTGCAGGGAGGCCTAATCCCTGCTTCCTCTCTGGGATATGTGTGCTGATTATGGCTGAGTGGGTTATTCAAACAGTGAGGCATGAGGTAGAACCTTAGGAGATTGACAGGTTTTTTTTTTTTTTCAAAATGGCTAAAATAATCATTTCATGTATTTAACCTAATACTTCCATAATGTTGTTAAATAGTCACTGGCTTCCAGTTCTCAAGGGACCGCCCACACTTTTCAGGATTCCCTAGATGTCTCTAAATTTAAAGGGCCCCAAGAATCATGCTGCAGGCTCTTTGGGGCCCTTATTATTATTAAAGGAAATGTTTCTAAGAGCTTATTATTTATTAAGTACTAGATGACTTGTGTAAGATACTGAGACTGTGCGAGATCCTCAATGTATGGTTTGGACTCCACTGTCCCTGGGCAATTACTTTTTAAAAAGTAGAATTCCAGGCCTACTTTGAAACACTGAGGTATCCATGACATTTCTTTAACCTCTGTACTATGACCTAATAAGTTTAATTATCTCAGCTTTTGAAACATGTAAGAATTACTGTCTAGTTCTCTTAGGAGAAGTGGAGTGAGGACTGATTTAGCAGAGGCCCTAACAGGATTATCAGCAGGCACCTGGCTCCAAATGCCCACCAGCTGTGTACAGCCGGATTGGGCTACGAGTCCCGTGCCCAGCGAGGAAAAACAGACTGGATGAGGGGATCCCGTTACAGAGTTACTTCCTGGCGCTGCGGTAGGTCATCTCATGCACACAACTGATCTGACAGCTGAGCTAACTTGAGAGAACAGAACATGAAAGAATAATTATTTTGGCTTTTAAAAACCTCTAGGATTGGACTGTTTCCTGATCTCCTCTCCAACAGGTCATCCCTTGCTGTTTCTCATCCTTGTGTTTTTAATGCCACTCTTTGCCTGTCCAAAGTCTCTTTCCCTTCCACCACTCACTGCTGAAAGGTACAACCCAGACTAAGTGCCACATTCTTGAAGTCTGCACAAGAAAGAGCCCACGACCTAATGGCAGCTGTATCTCACAGTCCGCTTCCCTTACAGGGTACACAGGTCAGACCTTCTTTCTTCAAATGATTGAAAAGGCAGGAGGAAAACGTTAGAGAAAGATGAACACAAACCGAGCCCTGTTATGAATCAAAAGCACCTGAGAACCATAATTTGATCATTTCTAGTGTTTATGTGCCAGGGAGGTTCCAGACACTGATGACACAATGTTGAGCAGGACAGTCTCTAACCTCGAAGAGAGTCCCAAGCTACCTTTAAATCTGGATCTTTCTCTCCATTGATAAAGCATGACTCTTAGAGTGAGCTTGCTAGTCTTTTTTTATTCTTACCCCCTACCCAGATGTGCACTAGTGTAAAAGAGAACGTGTTCTAGATACAAATTGAAATAAAAGAGCCCCTGGTATTGGCGCCCATTTTTCCCTTGTGATTTAAGACCAACAGACTTTGCCCATGTCTCTGTGGACTTCGGTGAGGAACATCCATGATAGCACCAGGCATTTGTCACTGGGCTACAAAGGCAGTACGTATGCAAGCCAGGCCACCTGCGTGGAGAGGTCTGCTTAATTTACCAGCCAGCATGTGCAGATACCGAGAGGTCCAGACTGAACCCAGCAGTGTGCTCACACTCGGATAAGCAAGGTCAGGCGTCCCTGGGGGCTCAGACAATTACAGAGAAGGCAGCTCATTGCCGCCTCACAAATAGTTTGCAATTTGCTTCTAGCTTTCTTTTGGGCTTGGGGCCAATGTTGGGAATTATATTGTAATATTAATTCACATACACACACACACACACACACACAACACACACTGTACAAATAAAAGCCTGGGCTCATTTTTTTGTAAGTATAACAAATGATTTCATTAATGCAAATTGTTTTGAATTGTACTGTCTTTTAAAGCAAGAGAAGTTGAAGTTTTGCTTGTTTTTGCAACAGTTTTGAAGGTTTTTCTCTGTGATCTACTGTTGAATATAAGTAAGAAGTCCCTTTATTAATGAGAGCAATACACTGCAATTTATTACAAAGTGAATGTTCTGTAGACTTTGGATCCAAGGCTATTTTGGAGAAGTTTCTCAGGGATGCTAATGTAAAGTTTGTGTTGGAATGAATAGGTTAGTTATCAAGAGTTATGCATATTAATGTAGTAATTTCTAATTAACAAAATGACTTATAAACAATCTGGCGGAGTATCTAAGGACCAATATCTTTAATTGCCCTGTGATAAACTAACTACAAATGGAACCCACAGCAGGATAACAGATAGCTATAAAATCTGTCAATAAAACAAATATCATCATGCCTCTCCATCTCTGCTCACTTGTTAGAATGCTGAAAGCAGAATTTTAATGGAGAATTATTTAAAAGACATTTAGTCATGCTGGAACACATCTCTGCTTATGTATGACTTGGTAAAATTTTTTTAATCCTTCCAAGTTAATCATAATGGAGTACAGTCCATACAAACATATTTAGGTAAAAAGTTTCCTCCCTTAAAGACTCATGCATCTACAAGGAGAACCCAGGGAGGATTATCAGTACTCAGATCAAATATTTATTGTGCCTGTTTCTTATGCACGAACACTGTGTACTAACTAACTGTGATTACCATCTAATTAGGCCGAACGGCATTGGAAGTTAGTAAACATATTTATCACAGTTGTATTCTTGGTTTCCTCTCTCATGTTTATTATTAAATATTTTGTTATATGAAATTTGCTGAACTCTTAAATAATCTATTAGGTGATTTCTAAATACTACTTTGATGTGTGTGGATAGGAATTACCATGAGCTTATATTCAAGGTGGGGCACTGAGCAAATTTACATTACCATTCAGGAAGTCACAGAATAAAGATAAAGACCCAGAGGGTAGCTAGGATGTGGAAGCTTTGGCCTCTCAGTGCTATACATGTTTTTCTAGAGTTCTCCTGACAGCAGTTCTTAGTTCTCCTTCTGGTGCCAACTCTGCAAGTTCCTTGTGAACTTGGTGGGGCTGGAGGTCACAGTGGCCTGCTCTATACTGATCACAGGTGTGAGGCACATGACTCTTTGTATCTCCTTTGTATGGCTGTAGCCCTGGTTCATAGATGGGCGTATGGCCAATTTGAGTCAATCACTGCATTCCCTAAATTTTTTAGCTTGGAGTAGAGTGTTTTTCTGCTGGAATTGGCAACATACCGAGAGGATGTGGTTGGCCGTCAACAGAGGTCATCTTGGAGAAACATAAATTGAAGAATGGACTCAACTGAGGTCAGGAGAGATGAGGAAATGAGAAACTGAATTCGGAAAACTTTAGACCCTGACACCCACTGTGCCTAAAGCCGGTGATAATTCTTGACCCAGAAATGTGAGTGCTTTTTTGGCCAGAGCTGCTTTGAGTTAGTTTCCACCATTTGAAATCCTAAGAGTTGTGATCACTACAGAGGGTCATCTATTTGTTCAGGCAACATCCAAAGCATACTTTCTTGACTAGAAAGCCTAAATATAATTACTACTCACAAACCCTCCCAAAACAGGGCTCTCTGTCTACTAACATGTTAGATTCAGTTTGGAAAATAGTCCTGCTAATTTAAAAATATATGGATTAATATTATTGGATACCTCTACAAACAGGTTTACACTGTATTTTTATGTTATTTCTGCTTTAACTAAATATCATGTATTTATATAGGATTTCCTCTAAGTAGAGATTATTTATTCTGTTTGTTGAGTTATACATACTCCCAAAATAATACAGAAAGCAATTAAAGCATGTGGAGTCAAAGCAAAGAAGAACATCTTTTTTTTCTCACTTGGTAGTAAAAACAGCCCCGCAGGATTGGCCAAGTTCTGTCTCAGTGGCTCCTTTAAGAATAGGTTAGCAGGGGCTGGGGTTATGGCGCAGTGGTAGCGTGCTCGCCTGGCATGCGTGAGGCACTGGGTTCGATCCTCAGCACCACATAAAAATAAAATAAAGATATTCTGTCCACCTACAACTAAAAAATAAATGTTTGAAAAAAAAAAAAAAGAATAGGTTAGCATGGCCAGGCTTTTTCCAGCTCTTTCTGATTTAATTCCCAGTCTGGCTTCTCTGGTTGACCCTCTCCTCTGTGCTTGATTACCATTAACACCTTCATCTTGTCTTCATTTTGCTATTTTTTAGACTTGATCTGATTTCTAAGTCTTCCTACCCGCAATTCAGGTTACGGCCTCTCCTTCTGGGAGGTGCCTCCTTAACACCCCAAGTCTAATCCATTCTGGGCTAACCTATACTCCAAGTCTCTTCCTCCCTTATACTGACTCCGAGAAGTCCCTTTGCCTCCCAAATCTGGTCTGTCCCCTCTAAGATATGGCATTAGAGTCATTCAGGGAGATTTCCCAAACATATCTTTGAAAAATAAAATCCTAATGATTCATTTTTCTCTTTTGTTTCCTCCTTTGAAAAGGAAACGTCGATGTCTCTGGGAGAGCTAACACAAAAGTCTCACCAATAATGTTTTTGTTTGGGGAAACAAAGGGAAACGGAACAGGGTATTGTGGTTGAGTGCACAGCAGCTATTCTACTGTCCTCTCTGCACCGCAGGGGTAGCTGTTGGGAGACTGACCCAGCTCCAGAGAGGGCGGACACTGATTCATCTCCATGAATTATGGTAAGGATCTTTCCCTTACCAGCAATTAGTTCAGCACATAACTCCAGGAATAAATGACATATGTTGGTCCAATCAGATAGAAGAGAAGGCTTTGATTGCATGAGGGTCCTAACGGATACACATAACCATCTTAGAGCCTCATGGAAAACCACCTTAGGATGAGGCCCGTGTCCTGTTTTAGCTGCAGAAGGAACGAACCTGAGTGTGCTATGACATTGGCCAGCCCCCGTCCAGCATTTATCGAGACTTCCAGATAAAGGTGTCATATAGTCTGTGTTGTTTAAAACCTTTGGATTAGAAAACCTACTATAACTAACATAATGGGTTTATTAGTGTTCTCTTCTGGGAGAGGTTTTGAGTAGAAGAGAATAAATACAGCATAGAAAAAGGGCAAAGAAAATATTTCCCAGAGAAGCCCTGAATAGGATAGGATACAGGAAGAGAGGCAGGAAAGTCAGAAGATATACCTTTCTCATTTCAAATGTGCTTGAGAGTCAGCACTCTATCCAAGGGTGCTGGAGCTAGAATCATTTTTTCCCTTTAATCAGGGATAAAGGGTCCTTTTCTGTAATTTTCCTTGAAACCTTCCAAATCATACTACACTGATGCAGAGACCCCAGTGTTTCCAGGCAAAGATCCCAAGGTTGGGCCACACGTCCAGCAAATATTAATAAGCACTAACTTTGACATTTACAAATCGCTCTCTACTTTATGAGGGGCCGGCACAGCCTGGTTTCATCAGAACCCATAAACAATTCTTTGGAGTAAATTTTTGTCCTCTACATTGTACACACAAGGGTAACTCAGGCTCGGGGAGATGAAATGAATGGCACAGAGCCGAGCAGCTCTTAATGTCAAATCCAAGACTAAACGCTAGAGTCTTGACTCAGGCCTCTGTGGCTTCTGCCGCCCCACACTGCCACTCTGCTGGTCCACAAGCCCACGCCCTTTCCTGGCTGCCAGCTGCTTCCTCTAAATTCAGAATCAGTTTTCCTCATTGGCATCTCTTAGGGAAGGCAGCCCCAGGGCCTTCCTTATCGGTTTGTGGCTTCTAGATTTCTCTTACCACGAAAAGGGCTTTATTTCTTGGCATCTAATCCCCTTCCTTATCCACACCCTCTTCTTCATTTCTAGCCTCTGCTTCCTGTTGGTTTTGAATTATGAACACCCCGGGTGGACGACTGGTGTCAGTTTCTGCATTTGTTTCAAAGGAAGCTCACGAAGTGAATTCCACACAATGGTGAACTTAGTGGGTCATTCCATCTTAAGTAATTCCCAGGAAACGTGATGAAACTGTAGAATAGATATCCTTAATCCCAAATAATATGAGCTGAGCGTGAATAAGCTCTTGGGTTTTTAATGATACCGGTGAGACTCTTGATGTTTTGCCTCTAAAATGGAAGATAGAGAATAGGAATAGAAAATGAAAAGGAGAGAAAATAGTAGAGAAGAAGAAATGAGGGAGAGAAATAAATAAATATGCAAATATTTTGAGTCAAAGAGTATATATGTGCAACAACTTTCTGGCCTCTGTAGTTTCTGCCCCATTTCTGAGCTGATTTAGCAATTTCTTGGTAAACACAATTAGGTGTTTCACTGAGGTCTTTACGTACCACTGAATGCATTAAATCAGTAATTTATGGGATGGCCTTTACATTGAGTTAGCAGCTGATAAAATGACATATAGCATATTAAAAACCAGCTGACTCACAGACCAGTGATTTGGCCACTATTGATGCCTGTTATATTTATTTGTTGAATCTCATGCACAGAATATGGAAAAAAATACAAAATACTCTTGATCATCTCCTATAGTTGTTTACTTTTCCTTCCCGGGCCCTTACAAATTGAAATGGGAAGTAGAGGTCAGGTATTTATAGGTCAAATACTGGTTTGACCATTTGTCACAGTGTATATTTGCATTTTTGATTGTCAAAAAGCATTCTCTCCCTGATTTAGTGAGGCCTGCCATTGTTTTATTCTGTTTCATGAATACTCAGGCTTAGCTAAGGTGAAACTTGGATGGAGGTCAGAACATGTCAGCGAGGTCATGAGAATTCACTATTGTATTAGCTCTAGACTTTTGGTTCTTGTTGTTGCTTGTGATTTTCTTTTTTAAGAATTTCATTAAAAATCATTTGTTGATTCAAATTTAAAATTTACTTTTGTTTTTATTGGTTCTTTTTAGTTATACATGATAGTAGCATATGATAGTGACACAGCCACATTGATGTTTACAGCAGTTCAATTCACAAGAGCTAAGCTTGTGTGATGTTTTTGAATCCCTTGAACTGAGAGATTTGGGTTCTAGGGTGTCTATACTCAAGGAAAAATGGCAGGGTGAGTTTCATATATACTTAGACCTTATCATTTATTTGCTTGTTTTGGTACTGGGGATTGAACAGGGGCACTTTACCACTGAGCTATATCCCCAACCCTTTTTAATATATATATATATTTTAAAATTTTGAGACAGGGTCTCTCTAAGCTGCTGAGGCTGGCCTTGAACTTTCAACCCACCTCCCCCAGCATCCTGAGTTGCTGGGAATATAGGTACATGCTTCTGCACCTAGCTCCAAACCTTGTCTTTTATAACCCAGTGGCAGCAACTTGTTTAAAGCATTAAGGAATAAGAGAAACTCCAAAAGGGAACAGTTGACTCATCCTTACCTTTACTTTTAGGATGAAGATAATCATTGGAATCAAGTAATGTGAAAATAAACTGTGTAATGGTGGGTGCTCTGATTAGTTTCACTAGGAGAGCTGTGAGAGTTATTGAGAAACATTAATAGCTGATTTGACACAAGCCTTGTTAATATGCAGAAGGTAATATAAGAAAAAAATTTTAAATATATCAAAAGAGAGAGCTACAGTGTAGATAAGTGTGGAAAGATATCTGCAAAATGTAAACATTTAATATTCAGTTGTCACACTGTATATTTGTGTAGTAAAAAATGCTCAAGAAAACAGACACCACCATGTACACACCCTAAGTGCTGTTTCTGTGTTGATTCAGGGGAAGGTGGTACCTGGAGCAAAGCCATACCTTGTGCAATTGTTGTAGTTTTGCATTCATGCAGGGAAAGGTTTTGAATGCCCTAGTTTGCTTTTCCTTTTTCTGGGGTTCATGATTCCCACCCCATTGACTTCATGTGCATTTACACAGGATGGCTTAACTGTACAGGTTCTGCTCCCCGCCCCCCACTCGTTGATTTTCTGTCCAATCCAAACTGAAGCTTATGGGAGGGCAGGATAAGATTAGCAAATCAGGATTAGGGCAAAGGATATGAGCAAGCTGAGCTGCTGCTTCATGCTATTTACAGCTTTTCTTTTCTAAGGCTTCTGATTTGTGTGTGTTTGGCAATGGTAAGAGATACAGGGATGTCATCTTTCAGACTCCTATTTCAAAGAGAACTACAAGGACAATAGCCACAGTAATAGTCACCATTACTCAGCAAATGATATAAATGCATTTATATTCATCATCTTGCTTAATCCTTTGAATAACCCAGGAATAAGGTAATATTATTGCATTTGGCAGGTGAGAAAAAAAGAGATACACCAAAAGTTGGTTAATGAGCTTGAAGTTGCATGACTGGCGAATGGAAGTGTCAGAATTGAAGACAACATTGTCTCTCACTAATGTCTGTGCTTTGGTTACTGTACTCAATACCTTTTTAAACGCAAAGTCTTCAGAAGGTGGAGATGCTCTATGGGCCCCCGGTTTCAGAGTCTTTTGACATTCCACCATTCCATTTCCCTCTTACTTCTTTACTAAGCAGAAGACCTTGGGAAAAACCAAAAGAGAGAAACTAGTTATGACCAGTTCTGAAATAAAAGGGGTTAGTCTTCTAAAATAGACTGCAGAGCACTGTTCTGCCATGTCACCACATTCTAGACTCAGGGACTTCAATCTTTCTATGAAGCAAATATCAAAACAATCATTTAGACAGGATTTCCTATGGGAAATAGAGGTATGTCATATTTCAGAATTTTGGGTACAAAAGATTCATTAGCATTTATTTGCATCTCAGTCTTCCTGTGCTGGTCTGAGCAAATGGTCCTCAAGCCTTGGTATAAATGAGATTCATCCAGGGGCTGAGTCTACTGGCATTTGCATATTGTAAAATAGTGGAAATCTTCTCTGGTTATTGTAAAGACCAAGGATTTGGACAGCTCTCAGAACTAAAAGGAAGACTGGAGAAACAGGCCAGCAAAAGGAAGGAGACAAGGCAGTTCTATGGGTCTCTGTGGAAGACACTCATTTTCTGTCTACATTCAACTTGATAATCTCATTGAATCCCAAGGTATTCAGAATTCCAATATGGGCTCAAGAGTCCCATCCCTCTATCTAGCCTCCTCTTGGCTGGAGGTGGGACTATGAATATGATGGCATATCACTTCTGTGATAAGCTCATTGATCAGTTGACCCTGACTTAATCAAAAGGGTGATTAATCTGGATTTTGGAACTCTTAGAAGAGGCACTGGATCCTTTCAGGGTGAAGGATTTCAGGAGAAAAGGATTCTGTGGCTGGCTTCGAGGAAGAAGACAGCCATGTGGAGAAGACTGGAGTCTCACTACAACCCCAGCAGCAATGATTGTGGCCTGTGAATGCCCAAACTGGTAAATCAGCCATGCTGTGCTGAGCTTCTGACCTCCACAACTATCGGAAAATGGGCATCATTCTCAGCTGCTCAGTTTGTGGTAATTTGTTATACAGCACTAGAAATTAAGATAGCATCTCCATACTGATAGCTCCAAAACTCAGATTTCCAGTCCAGTCCTGTCTCCTGAACTTCGGCCCGATATTCAACTATTTGATATCTCCATCTGGAGACATTACATACTTAACATGTCCCAACCACATTCCCCACCTTTCCTTTCTTTTAACTCACTTTTCCTCCCACCCTTTCATCTCAAAAATGAAAACGCTATCCTTACAGTTGCCTAATGCAAAAACTTTGAATCATGTTTTATGCTCAATCCATCAGCAAATGCTTCAATATAATTTCAAAATATTTCCAGAATTTATCACCTCTCACTAACTTCTCTGCTATTATTCTGATCTCGGCCAATGTGCTGTATCATATAGAATAGTGTAATAGCATCTAAGCGGTCTCCCTGATTCCACCTTGGCTCTCTTAGAGTGTATTTTCTTTCTTTCTTTTTTTTAATATCTTTCTGTATTTTTATGTGGTGCTGAGGATCGAACCCAGCGCCTCACGCATGTGAGGCAAGCACTCTACCATTGAGCTACAATCCCAGCCCCTTAGAGTGTATTTTCAACACATCCACCAGATTGATGCTGTTCAGTGAAAGATGGAACAGGTCTCCTGATCTGCTTACCACTTTCAATGGCTTGCTGGTTGATTGGCTTATCCTTTCTCTATCCCTCTCATAGGAAGTAAAGTGTGCTGCCCCATCCTTGACTTTGGCTTGGCCATGTACTTGCTTTGAGTAAGTGAGCAGAAATAAGAAATACTTACAGTTCTATACCCCAGAGTCGATGTATTTGTTTTGAAGCAATAACTGATGGAGACAGGCTCAGAGGAGAAACCAAAGTACTTCCAGAGGTCTACAGGGTCTTGCACATTCTATCTCGTAATGGCCCTAATCCCTCTCTTCTCATTTCCTGCACATCTGCCACTTTGGTCTCTTTGCTTATCCTTGACCTTATCAGGCCTCTTCCCACTCAGGCCTTTACTTTGTGTCCTCTGCTGGAATCTCTCTTCCCTCGCAGCCCCATGGCTCCTACCCCGACCCCGTTTCAAGTTTTCACTCAAATGTCACCTCCTCAGTAAGAACTTTGTGCAGGTGAATCTCATTTTTCTTCTCTGTTTCCTTTCCTTAATCTATTTTTCTTTATAGTTCTTATTATTCTACCATATATTTTTATCTTCTTATTTGCCTTCTCCCCTGACCTGTCAACTTCAATTACAGTGGGCAGGGATTTTTGTGATTGTTTTTTAACTTCTGAAACCCAAATTCCCGGAATGATGTTCAATAGCATTTATTGAATAAATGCAGGCATAAATTAATTTCTGATAGTTTTTTCAGGGTGCCACCTTTTCCCCATTCTTCAGCAGTCTTCCCAAATTATCAATATCCCAGGAAACAGGGATCCTGGCTTGAATACAGCTCTACTCCTTGGCCAAAGCAAGTCAGAACATTCTCCTTGACAGCTTCTCAACAAGGAGAGGGTGATTTCTGCAAAGGAATTTGGCATCTCTTGACCTAAACAAGGGGAAATGGAGAGTGGTCTGTTGCATGGTCTCATCCTCATACCAAGTTCTAGATCCCACTTTAATGTCTGCAGATTACCCTGGACAGGAACACACCTTAGAAAAGTCCTTTGAGAATCTCAAGGAAGGGTAAGGAAAGTGGAGACTCTGAAAGATTCTATGAGAAAGAGAGAAGTCATGAGAGAAGGCCATGAAGTTAGGGAATGTGGGTTTTTAGGCTAAGAGTAACCCATGATCAACAGCCATTGAGAAAGTGGGATCATAGGTGCTCTAGTCAGACTGAACTTGGCCATCAACCAGTGAACTTGGAAGAAGACAAAAGTCTCATTGCCCCAGTCAACACCTTGATTTTGGCCCAGGAGAGCTCCAGCAGAGACCATCCATACTGTTTTTGTGTATGAGGGGAAGAGGAAATACCATGAGAATCCTTGGGAAGAAATAAGTCGCAGGGATTTAGGATAGGGAAACTCACAGAATCAGAGGCACCCCAGGGATTTCCAAGGGGCTTCCAGCCTTCCCAGCTGTTCTCATCTGGAATCTCTGGTCCAGCTCTTTACCATTGCTCCGACTTTTTCCCCACCAGAGCCACCACCCCAGGCCTCAGAGACCCAGTAGGGCCTCAGCTCCTACTTCCTGGCCAGCAGGGAGGAGGTGAAAGGGACTTCCACCTGCTTCCAGGGATGCAATGTGGCAGATGCGTTTTTGCTCTCTGGGGCTGGATTCCAGCAGCATTATCTTTCAGTCCTTGGTGTTCAGGCCACTGGGGTTACCATGTACCTTAGTTGTATCATGCACATTACAGAATTCTGTGCGTTGGTCCCAGGATCTGAAACACCATGTGTATGTGGGAAAGAGTATTCTGAGCAACAGATACCAAGTGGCAGACTTGTTTTTTGACCACAGATTGGAAGTAGGAAATCACACTTCTAGAAAAGCGAAATTACAGTCTTTCTGGGTAAAGTAACTCAATGTTTAATAACTGCTAGGTCCATATCCCTGCCATTGTGGTGTAACCATTAACTTGGGATGTGGCCATCATGACCTGGAGTATGGCTTTTGATTCTTAGAAACTCGTTACCAGGTTGCCCTTTGCATAGCTTAGCCATCCATTATCCATCTTCAACACTTTCTGTTCAATGACAATAATGTAGTTCTCATCTAAATAGCTCATGGAAAAACTGATCAAGGAGGCAAAATTCTGTGAAAAACTGTGAACATTTTTGAGATAGTTCTTATTTCAATTCATTTATTTTGTATTTAGGAGAATGCATTTATTAACCTATTGAATTCTTATATTTTTACCTTCTGACATTAGTTTAGAGAATTTAACATCATATTTATAATTTTAGCACCATAGGTCTTTCTAATTCCTGGAAATTAGGTTTGAAGAGTCTGAGTCTTTGAATAATGAGAATAATAGTAGTTATAAAGAGACCAATGATAGTAATCATAATAATCCTCTCAGCAATATTTTTGATACTTTATTATGTGCTAGGCACATACATCATGTCATTTAACCTTTCAAACATCTGATTCTTCTTATATCAGTCAAATGATGAGAAGTCAAATGGAGGTTCATGGAGTGAGTGCTGACTTTGAAATCAGAAATGTGTTGGTCTGAATCCCACCTGTGCCACCTAACTGGGCATATAATCATGAGCTGGTTATTTAAACCTCCCTGTAAAGTGGGGAGTCAAATAGTCCCCTCTTAATAGGCAGTGGCTCAGAATAATATTAATAAATCCATCACACTGTACACATACCCAATGCTGTTTATTTGTGTGCATAAACAAATAAGGATAGAATGAAGGAAATACTATTACTCCCCAGGGCTCAAGGATACAATGCATATATTTTGATTTTGGTTGACAACGGAAATTTGTTAAACATTAATCAATGGGAAGATCAGGAAGACTTAACAAAAATTCTACCTTTAAGTACAATTGCTGAATCAAAGATGGACTGACCACCAGTTTTTGCCTCTAAACACTTTGTTACTTCTTGCTGAAGTTTTAGTCTTTTGAGTTGTGCTAGCACTACCAACAAAGGCAGAGTTCATGAGAAGTGGGAGTTGGGAGGTAGGAAAGTCTTTCTCAAAGAAATGTTTAGCCCAAGATAATTATAAGCACTGGAGAAGGACACAGGCAAATGAGCATCAGCATCTATAAAAGCCAAAGACATGGTGGTTATTTTCCCACAAGACCTACATCTATTTTGGATTGCTCAGTGGCTCACTACTTTCTCTACCATGGAATTCAACACATCTTTGAATCTTTGACTGGCTGATTCAGTAACTCAGTGTCCCTGGAGAATTTTCCCCTGAATTTTAAACCAAAAAAAAAAAAAAGAAAAGAAAAAAGAAAAAGAGAAGAAAGAAGAAAAAAAACCCAGAATGTTATAATTCAGTATGTTATTGTTATAGAGGCTTAAACTATTTAATATTTAACTTTGTTTCAATTAAATAAAATAAAAATAAAAAAACCTATTCTGATTATTTAAGGCATCACTGAAATAGTTGAAGTGTGAATATTTATTCAATCAGTGATCCCCCTATTAACTCACCGGTAAGAATTCATTTAGTGTTTATTTTATTTAGTTTGATGGTCGTATCAATGAATCTGTGTCTGCTCCACCCAGCACTTGTGATCTGGTTGGGGACATAAAAGCTTAGAGCATTAGGTACCTATCATCTAGAAGTAAAATCAATAGAAAGACCTTTATTTTAGTTCTAAAGGTTTCTAGAAGGATAAAAATTAAGAGTGGCCCAGTCAAATACCTTTGGGAAGTTCTGCATCTACTTCTTTCAGGAAAATCAAAGTGTATATGAGCATACTAAAGAGTTCTCTCTTTCAGTGAAGGAACTGTCTCAGCCTGTGTGACCTCAAGAGCAGAGACTGCCAGAGGCTGTGTGGGGGGAATTTATTAGGGAGTGGGAATTCAGAGAGCAGGGCAAGGAGCCAGAAGAAGTAAGGAAGGGGAGGAGAGGAAGTCAGGAGGCGCAACAGGGTCAACCCCACGAGGGGCATCTGTGCTGGACTTCGGGCCTTTCTGCTGGAGAATGAAACTGAAGCAGAGAACTAGAGGGAGATGTTCAGAAAGGGAGAACAGCATTTGGAAACTATCATTTGAACCTCTAATCAGAGTCCTATCAAATGTCTCTCTGAAAGGAGGCATGTTTATCCCTGGGCTCTTGAGCTGCCTTGGTCAGGGGTGGCCCCCATGTGCATGAACCTCTGCCCTTCAGGGTTGCTCCTCCATGATTGATGAGTAGTTTCCACTGAAGAATGGGGCTGCCATATCAGAGAAGCCCCGAGTTGGAAGGAGAGGCCTCAGGCGTTGGGCCAAGGTGAACATTACCAGCTGGCACTTGAGTGAGCCTGGTGATAGCCTGGAACTGGACACCTCACACAATGGCCAGAGGAAGAGGTGGGCTCAAGTGAGTCTGCAGATTGTGCACAAGTGCAGGTCTATCCAGACACCTGTTTAAGCTGTAAGATTTCTTATTTGCCATCCTGAGAGATTATTATTCTGCTGAACGCATTTTGGTAAACACAAGGATGCTTTCTTTGAAATGGTAAGTACTGGAGTTGGTCCAACATCAGACATGAGTCTATCTATAGGTTCAAATGATGTTTCTCCAATCTTTCTTCTTCTCTGTTTTTGCCTTGTTTGGCTGTGTTTTGGTTACACTTTCTAGCAGTCTTCTTTTCCACGTGACAGAAAAGATAGATCCTGGCAACTTGCACCAGTTCACTTGTTCCATTCTTTGCTTTTACTCTGGGCACAAGGTTGGACTTATTTCTAAGCCTCTCTTGCATTTAGGTGTGAGCACATGATGATTTCTGACTAATGAGCATTGGGCAGAAGTGGCCTTTCTCAAGAGCCTTTGCTCATTCTCTCTTACATCTTTCCCAGGCTACCAGCCAGCTGCAGGGGATCCAGGGAGGACTCCCTGGCTCAGAGGATTGAGAGAGGCTGGGTTCCTCATTCAGACCCACACTGGTCTGTTACACAAGCCAGAGAAAAACCTTTGCACGGTGTTAAGTCCCTGCGATCTTGGCATTGTCTTCATAGTAGTTTGCCTAGTCATTTGCCTCTCGTGGTGCTTAGGTCCATATCAATTTTATAAAAGTATTCTCATTATTTCAGTGTGGGTCCTAACCACCTGCTGGACTAATTAGAGTTTCTAGGAAGTTTCCAGGGTGAGGGTTGGTGAGGATTCTTGATGCCACCAGAAGCATGTGGACTAAGACGAGAGTAGTTTATAAAATGAAGAGAGGTGAGACAGAAGGGGAAAAGGGGTGCAGTGCAGGTATCACAAGTACGCTAGGAGTCAGGGCTTCGGATTCCAGGCTTGGCTTTACCCCCTCACCCTAACTTCCACATGTGCAGCCTGGGGTGTGCCATTTGCCTGTTCTCAGCCGCGCCATGGCTGCCTCCTGGGTACAGTGAGAAAGTTGGCTTACATGGTTCTAATGCCTTTTTCAACTTTGAGATTGTTTGGTAATAAAATAATAAAAAGATAAACTGGAAAGATTTTACCCTTTTCTATGTGGATTGAGGGGCATGTCAGAGGGTCCATTTGTCCCTTAACTTCTATAAATATTATAGAGAACAAAGGCCCCTGCAACCTCCTGCTCACTCACTGTCTGCAGCTGTGCCAGTGAAGCCAAGCTATAGCTGTGAAGGGTGTAGATCCAGGGTGCTGGGGTCACCCACATGCAATAAAGAGACAGCGTAGGCAGCCCCTCCACAAGTTTGGACTCTCATGTGGATAGGAGTGTTTTGAATGGAGAGATCAAGGGGCACCAGCTCCAGAGCTGTTTTCCCTGTGAATTTGGTCTCCTTTGTCTCAAAGGTCCTTAATCTTTTCTGCAAAATGGTGGCTTTGTGAAGAATATGATTATCCTGCCCACTTGAGGATGTGTAGTCAAGAAGGAGACTGAGTGCAGGCAGAGATGGCAGAGGTGGATTATAGTTCAATGGTGGGTAGCTACATGCATGGCCATGTGAGTAGAATGGAGAACAGAAGGATCAAGTGAGAAAATACCAAAACAGAAAGGATGCTTCAAGGATCATGTCACATGTCCTCAGGGTGCATGTGGGTAAGAGATGGCATTTATAGTACTCACAGGGAAAATAGCAAAGGACTATAAATTATTACTAGTGGCCACAGACTGAGTCACTTCAGAGGCATTTATAAATTCTCAGCTTCCACCCCGGAAACATGACAGAATGTGACATAGGGGTGGGGGGAGGGAGAGAATCAGGATGAACAGGTCAAGATGCAGATGACCAGCTAGATGGTCCAGTCTAGATGACATTGTTCCTGGAAGGAGGCATCTGTGGCCCCAGATAGTATGGTTGGTTGTATTTGCAATGTAAATTGTTTTAGTGAGATCTGTTTAATAATCCCTTTTTCTAGAAAGTCCCTCTTAAGAACTCTGATCAGTTACTGGCTCTGTACCTGTGATCATCCTTTGAATTGAAGCTGAATCTCTGCAATATAAGGAAGAGTCATGGGGTAGGACTCAGACATGTCACAAGGCACAAGGCTGTGTCTTGAGAGAGGCACGACCTTGGGGAAAAGACCTAGCCTCACGTTCTAGGTTCAGCAGAAAACGGTTCAGTGTTCTCAGTGCAGAGTCAGCATATGAAAACTACTGTCAGGGTGATGCTTTGGGGACAGATGCTCTAAGGGCCCATGTGAGTTGGTGGGAAGGCGTGGTGGGAGGCCAAACATACGGGAAGGCCTGCGTTTTCTAAAAATGTCTAAGACACATTCCTCTCCGGTTCAAGGAGTACTTGTGGAGCACTTGCCATGCGGCAGTCCTACACTCACCCCTGGGGCACAGTCCTTGGTACCCATCCCTCCTTACTCTCACTGGAGGTCAGGCTCCTGATGTATCAGGTAAAACAAGCAAATGTCAGCTGGGGATGAATTGGAGGGCTGGGGGCCAGGCGAGGCTGAGGTTTCTTGGTGAAACTGGAGAGATGACCAGGAGCCAGCCATTTAAGGAGCTCAGTGCTTCAGGCAGTGGGAATGACAATTGCAGAGGTCCTAAGGAGGGAACAAATTGGCCTGTTCTGTGACCTGAAAGGAGGCCAGAAGAGATGAAGCAATAATGAACAGAGTCAGAAAGACGGGAAGTGAGCTGGTCATTTGGAGCAGGATTTCTCAACCGCAGAGCTACTATTGGCATGTGAGACCGGAAAATACTGCGCTGTGGGGGGCTGTTCTGTATATTGGAGGATATTTTGCAGTGTCTCTGGGCTCTAATCATGAGAGGCCACTAGTTTTCCCAAGTTGTGATAGCCAAACATATTCTGGGGTTTTGAGAACCATTGCTTAGAGCTGTAAGCCCACCAAGAGGAGGGAAAGCACCCAGGAGACCTCTAGAATGTCAACCCAAAGACATGGACAGCATCATACTGGCTGTTTTATGTGCCAGCTTGATTGGGCCACGTTGACACAGAGATGCCCAGGTATGTGGCCAAACATTATCCTGAATGTCCTGTGAAGGTATTTGAAAGATGAGATTAACATTTAAATCAGTCAACTTGGGAAATAAAACAAACCAGTAGACTTGGAGTAAAGAAAGTTGCTCTCCATAACATGGACAGGCCTCCGCCAACCAGCAGAAGGCCTTAGGAGAAGGAAAGACCAACTTTTTCCCCAAAGAGGGAATTCTGCTAGTAGAACTCTGCCAGGCAGCCGACTGCTTTTGGACTCTGTAATCTTATACCTTTCCTGGGTCTCCAGCCTGCCAGCCTTTCCTGCAGTTTCCAGGGTTGCCAGACAAGAACACATGAGGCAATTCCCTAAGTCAATCTATTTATAGACATAAATTAAATGTGTTACATGTTATGTGTTACATGTATGATGTGTACCTTATATTTACATGTTTATTTACACACACACACAGAGTTAGTCCTCCAGAAGTTCTGCAGCCATGGACTAAACAGGGGATTGAAAATATTTTGGAAAAAAAAATGCATCTGGGGAGAATATGTACAGACCATTTTTCTCATCATTATTCCCTAAGCAATAAGGTATAACAACTATTTATGTAGCTTATGTAGCATTTACATTGTATTTGGTATTATAAGCAATATAGAGATGATTTAAAGTATAGAGGATCTGAAGAGGTTATAGGCAAACACCATACCATTTTATACAAGAGACTTCAACATCCATGGATTTATGAATTTGGGCAGCTAAGGATGGTACTGGGACTAAACTCCCATGGGCCAACTGTCTCTCCTCTCTCTCATACACACACACACACACACACACACTCCCTATTGGTTCTGTTTATGTAGAAAAGCTTGCCTACTGCAGTCATTTTTCATTCTTCTCACTTTGGAACCAGCTGCAGGTGTCCTATGGGTACAGACTGCATGGTGCCCCAGGTGGTAATGCTTGGTGTTGAGGGTGAAAGTAGGGGCTGGCTGGAGCCGCCATGGAGCGTCAGGAGTACCACAGGGAACATGCGTTTTGGCAGGGAGGGTAATTTTCTTGTCATAGGGCCAGAACACCGCAAGCAACGAGAACCCTGTGGTGACCAGGGGCTCCGCACAAAGTTGTAGAGACAGGTGTAGTGAAGAAGGGGTGAAGGAGCTTGTATAACTGCAGTTACTCCAGGCCACGCTTCCTAATAAGTAGGTGGAACTTTCAGGAAACTGGAGATGATGTTGGAGGAGGTGACAGTCAAGGAAATAGGGTCACTGCTGTTTTGTGATGACATTTTATCTCCCAGGCTGGTGTGGGGAACCGGGGACACAGGTATATGAGAAATATCTTAATCTGGGTGTTATTTAATTACCTGGTAGTTCCAAAGTGGTGCATCCGACTCCTACATTGCAAAGTGCCAAGGGGCCGTTCTACACGCAGTGACTATTTCTTCCCACTCCTACGCTTGTAAGAAGGAACTTATGTTGCCATATGATAACCTGTCTCTGAACGGACAAAACCCAAAGACACATCATCTTGCTGAATCTCCGAAATGGGGCTCTTCCTCAAGACAAGCCAGAGGGAAAAGAAAAAGTAGTTTCTCCTCTATTTCTTGCGAGGAAGCTTGCAGGTTTGTTGATTGGGAGGGAGACTGAAGAGAAGTTTCTTTTTATAGATGTTGGTTTTGGAGTGAGTTCCAGAAGTCACTACAGTATCCATCCAGTCCCCTCAGTAAGCTTGCTGCGATCTAGCCTTAAGAGGAAGTTTGGCGGCCTCAGCTCCTGGGACATGTTGCTGACCCAACCTGAAATCCTTCTTTAGGTTGAGTCAGCAACATATCCCATGACTTTCGGGTGATAGGATCTTTTATAGAAGACCATAAAGCAAAAGGCTCTTTCTGCATAGTGTTGAATTTCCCAGAGGCTATGTGTGACGAGGGATTAGACTGAGTAAGAAAATTTGAGAGTGTGCTAAAGAGCGCCAAGTAACGCATAACTCAGTTTTGTCATGCCCTTCCAGTTTTGTGGGAAACAAATAAGACCATGTGTAATTGAGAATAAGATGTGTTGTTGGTTTTTACACATTGGGATAACTCAAGTGAAAATGAATCCCTTTAAATATTTCAATTTTGATTCAGATTATGAGGGATGCATACACATACACACACATGCACATTTAGCTTTTGGTTAGCATTGCTTTAGTTCTTCAAACTTGACATTGTATAATCACATAAAAGTTGTTCTTAAAAGCCAGGCATAAGCTGGGCGCGGTGGCACATGCCTGCAATCCTAGCACTTGGGAGGCTGAGACAGGAAGATTGCGAGTTCAAAGCCAGCCTCAGCAACAGCGAGGTGCTAAGCAACTCAGTGAGACCTTGTCTTTATATAAAACACAGAATAGGGCTGGGGATGTGGCTCAGTGGTTGAGTACCCCTGAGTTCAATCCCCAGTACCGAAAAAAAAAAAAAAAAGCCAGGCATAGTGGCTCACACCTGTAATCTCAGCTACTTAGGAGGCTGAGACAAGAGAGATGCAAGTTCAAGGCCATCCTTGGCAACTTAGTGATGCCCTATCTCAAAATAAAAAATAAAAAAGTGCTGGAGGTGTAGCTCAATGGTAGAGTTCCTCTGGGTACATCCCCTATAACATTTTTTTTCTTAAAAATTATTCAATTTATGCTCTAAATATAAAATCTTAAGAAAGAGCTGTGTCAGCCCACAAGTAGGTTTTTTTCCCTACTATTTTTTGGCCTCTGTTTTGACATTTTGATAATGAATCAAGTTAACTGGTGCCCATCACTGACCTGTGGTTGCTCATGGACAATCTTGCTGTGGGTGACAGCTGCTCAAACCAGGTGCCACGTGGCTGATATCACAGTTCCCAGCTTTGAAATGTCTCCTTTCTCATGAGTTGATCTCAGACACGTCACTACCATGGTGACCCAACATCATTGCTGACAACTTCTGATCTAGTTTACAAGGTGGCCAGTGTGGTTAGATCCCACTCAGACACTTCCAATAAACTTGGGACCTCAAGCTCTAACATATAGTTTGCTATCACCCAGGTCTTTTCCTTTTAGCACTTTATTTAAATCATTAACAAAAAATGATAGTTCTTAATGAGGGAGTGTTTGTAGTGGAATAAAACCTTTGTTCGTACTCAAGAGTTGAATCCAAGAAGTTTTGAACAGATTGCTCAATTTATTCTGAGTTTCAGTTTTCTTATTTAAAAAGTGGAGCTAACAGTTTGCTGTAACAACACACAAAGTTGCTACAGCAATAATATGAGCAAGAGTGATTTGTAAGTTTTGATGTACCAAGCATGTATGAGATTGCATTCAGTCGCAATTAAGCATTTGCTATTTGCTAACATCCACTGTGTGCTATGCTCCAAGTTTGATATACAGTATAGGATATAGTAAGAGTCCTGTCGTTGGGGATTGCACTAGGAGATGCCCATAAACTAGTAGGAACAAAACTTGTGTGGCCTTCATGTAAGAAGTTACAAGGATTTTAACTAGCTTCAAGAAGATTTAAAGAGCATTGTTTGTATTTTTGCATACTGGATTCAGTTTTGTTTCTGAGTCAAGGTTGTAAGGTCGGCACATTTATTATTTATTAAAATAGAACTCTTGGACTGGAAAATGTAGTTCAGTGGTAAAGCACTTGCCTAATGTGTGCAAGGCCCTGGATTCCATCCCCAATACTGAAAAACAAAGAAACCCCCCAAACTCTTAAACTATGGTAATAAGAAATACTCATTTAAACGAAACACTATAAAATTGCAAAAGGTAGAAATTATAAGTCTCTTGACTTGAACTGGGTTTGTATCTTACCACTATTCCCACTAGTTATGCAATCCCCTGTCAATTTTCTTAACGTTAATATGGGATTAATAAATAAGAAATCTTGTGAGAATTCAGAGAAAAGTAATTTAAAATGCCAAGCGTAATATGAATAATGAATAAGTGTTCTTCCTCCCCTTGCTTTGTATTTAAAGTTAATTTGAGTAGAATTAACTTTACATGTAATATAGTGATCTGACAAAGACCAATTTCTCTGAATATACATTTGCTCATTCTAGGTTCTGTTTGTGCTTAACAAATGCTGCCAAATCTCCAGCACTTAGTGGAAGGTCATTCTTTGCTATTTTACAAAATCATTGTTCAAGGACTTTTTCAATGCTTGACCATTAATTCTCAGGAAATGCCTAAACTCTACTGTATACTGGTTGCTTTAAAGTTTTGAGGAAAAGGCACAATAAAAAATTATTTTTGCTTTGTTGAATAACTTCAACCTCTAGCCAGCCACAGCCATTTCCTCGTGGGCATGAGCATGGTAAAGTGTCCTTTGTGAGTCTTTAATGACTGTGGCAATCAAAATAAGTAAAGAGTGAGGTTTCACTTGCATTATTCTACAGTGATCGTTTAATTGTAAATTAAGGGATAAAAATCCGCCACTTGGCAAAGAAGCAAGAAAGGTTTTATCTTTTATTGATTTCTCAAGTGTCCAGACCCTAGGCATTTCAGATGAAACCACTTCTGTGCTAATGACAATAGATTCTGTTTGCTCCTCACTTAAAATAGCATGTCCCAAAGAAAAGGTGCATATCCTAAACATATTTCTCACAAGTCTTCCGGGAGTTAGGATGGATTTCATGATGTCACATGACAAGAAATGTTTTTCTTTGCTGAAAGAAGCCCAGGCGAAGCCTGAACTTTGGTGTCATAGAACTGGTTTCTTAGTGGCCTTCAAATCATATTCTGTGATCTAGGCAAGCTGCTCAATTTCTCAGAGCCACAATGTCCTCATCTCTGTCACACAGCAATCTGCCTACCTTAGGAGAAGGCCCCAGAGATGGCTTGGGGGAATATGTTCATATTGCCTGCACACCACAAGCAATAGTAAATATTCATTCCTTCACATTCTCTGTCTCTTCAAACTAAAAATGTTAGCTAGGTGGTTTTAAAACTGTACTTTTTTCATTTGTCTGGTGGTTACAAAGTGCTTTCATACACATTATCTCCTCGGAGCTTTCAAAACAATCTTGGAAAGTAGGTAGATTTGGACTTAGTGTGTAATAGTATTTTATAAGTAAAAAATTGGTATTCAGAGAGGTGATGAACATTTGTTGCCTAAGTCTCTTGGGTGTGAAAGTAAATGCCAATAGAGTTCGGTTCACGTGGCTCCTGAGTCTATGTTTGCCCCGGTACACTCTGTAAGTATCCATCTCTTTGTGGAAGATGTGAACAACAAACTTAAAAATAGACTTCTTGCCTTGTGGTGATAATTATCAGTCAGGATTTGATAGAGAAACAGAACCCACGTGACATTTGTCGAAACAAATTGGCTTATGCAATTGTGGGGACTGGGTAAATATGCTTGGAGCCCATAGAGGAGCTGGTCAGGAAGGGAAGTCATGGACATGTCTGTCTTGTGACTATACCTGAATACCACAGACTAGGTAATTTACAAAGGAAAAAAAGTTACTTAGCTCATGGGCCTGGAAGTCCATGAGCATGGTATCACCATCTGCTTGCCATCTTGTAGGGCTCTTCCTTTTGGGTCATGACATGGTGAAGGACATCATGTGCCGAGAAAGAGCACTCACTAAGTTGCTGAGGCTGGCCTCAGCCTCCTGATGGGGATTGGATTTCAGCACGAGTTTTGTTGGGGACATTCAAACCATAGCAATGCTAGAATCCAGAAGCATGAGCTGGAATGTGGGCTCTCCGAAGTTAGGGAGGGCCTGGGACCTCTTTTAAAGGATAACCAACTGATTAAGTTGGATCCAATGGGATTGTCTCTCCACTGATAGCTGAAAGTCAACCGATTAGGGACCTTAATTACATCTATGAAATCGCTTCACAGCAACACCTGGGTTGACATTTCTCCAATTGCTGCAAGAAGGCATGTGTATGCTACTGTGTGGCCACTACTTATTTTCCTTCCTCTGACTCTCAGGAGAGGACATCCTTTCTGGTCCTCCCAAATTGAAACCATACTAGAAAGGGAATTTTGTGGATTGTAGTTCAACTTAGTGAAGTTGAAAACTCATAAAGCCATCATAATAAGAAACCAAAGCTCTCTGCTGAAATATCTATGTCTAGTAATGTATTTCTTAGCACTTGTGCAAACCTTCTGGTTCCTGGGAACCATGCATGAGCTGGGAACTGAGTGGTCACTGTGAGTTTACTCTCAGCTATTATTCTAAACTACTAAGTTCTGGGGTGGCTTGCTATGCTGTAAAAGCTAACTGATATAGCCATCATTTTATGCCTGGAGTGACACTGGGCTCTCTGAGCATTTTTGAGGTTCCCTGTTTTGAAGTAATGAATTAACAGGTGCCAGGTGTGGAGGCACATGCTTGTAATCCCAGTGTTTTGGGAGGCTGATGCAGGAGAATCAAAGATTTGAGGTCAGTCTCTGCTATTTAGTGAGACTCTGTCTCAAAATAACAAAAAGGACTAGGGTCCATCCTAGTGGTACAGTGGTAAAGTGCCCCTGGGTTCAGTCCATAGTACCAAAGGGGGAAAACCAAGAGAGAATTAATAGTGTATTTCTGTTAGGTTTCTTTTACCTAGCATTTTTCTGTTATAGCATTGTTTCTAAACTCTCAAAACTGGCATACACATATAGAGTTCTTCGGTAGGATCTTAAACTTCAGCAGAGAAGCCCAGATGACACAAGCCACTTGCATTGAGTACCTTTAAAGTAGCTTTTCCTTGGACCCCTGAAGGGTTTAAGAAAGCATGAAGCCTGGCTTCCCTCTAATCCTAGTTCAAGTAGATGCAGGCTCTGACTGGCCAACTGGCCTGAGGAGGTGACAACTACACTCATTTCCTACCACATTCCTGACCTGCTGCACTTCCTGGACCTTAATGGCATCATAGATCTGAAGAGTTACAGTGCTATTTAGTGGAAGTGAAAGAACAATTTCAGAGGGCATTCATAGATTTTGATGACTATGAATCATACCTTAAGAATTTGTGGCTACCTTTGAAGCAGAGAACCACAGGATGTATCTGATTTGTTCAGCATCTGTGCTTATTGCTGTGGTTCAATTTCCCAAAGACCTGACAGAGCTGAAAATGAACTGTGCCCACCAAGATCATTTGTAAACACTTTGGATGTATTAACCAGAATCATTCTTAATCTTCTGTCCATGTTGCCAAAATCTTGCTGCACTTGGGTTTTCTTGACATGTGGACGTTTTTCTTACATGGAATGGCTGAGATCAAAGCCGAGTCTCCCTTAGGGATGTGGATTGTGACTCTAGAATGAGATGTGCCCTAACTTGGATCACATCCAAGATTCGACACAACAATGCAGTTAAAAAATGAGTTTTCATACGGCTTAATTGAGATGTACAACTGACTGCCACTTGACTTACCAGAATGGATACTTGAATGTGTTTTGTTGAATGATTGATTATTCTTTTAGAACAAAGAGAAAGGATATCCCAGAGTTTCCTCCAGTTATGAGCCTAATTCAATGTGTCTCAGGCAGACATAAATAGTGTGTTTCTCATCTATTCTGATACCATCCATCAACACAGAAGACTCAGAACACCTGATGTGAGGTTTTATGCCCCCCAACACCAAGGAAGCAATTCTGCGTCAGTAGATATCAGTTGAACATTTTCTAACCCAATTCAGTTCTGACACCATCTACCTGAAGAGAGCGTCAGTTCCCAAGGGCTGTGAGTTCAGTCCCCAAGACTGCTTATCCCATGTGAATTTTAGATGCCAGTCTCCAGCCTCGGATTGATTTGCCTGTGCTTATGACCAGCCATCTATAATCTACTTCTCGGGATTATAGAAGTGGGGGGCAGGCTCACAGATCTCAGGGAAACATCTACTTACATTAACATGTTTGACAAAGGATAAGGATGGAGAGATGCACAGGGGGAGGAAGGGGAGACAGGGCAGGGAGCTTCCATGTCCTCTTCTCGTGTACTGCCCTCCAGGAGCCTCTGGGTACTCAGCTATCTGGATGCTCTCTGAACCCTGTCCTTTTGGGGTTTTGTGGAGACTTCATTGCATAGGTGATTGCTCATAGACCGAGTGTCTATTTAGATTCTTCTTGGCCTTTGAGCAACATTCCTCCATCCAGGGTGTGGGGCAGGAGCCCTCTGGAGTGAGGAGGGTCTTATGACCTACTATCTGGCTAGAAGAGTCAGAGGTTTTTCTCTATAGCCACCTCTAAGATAGGGGCAGAGAAGTTTAAGGGAGGGAGTTATGAGCCAGGACCTTGTGAATGAAAACCAAAAAATACATATGCTATCACATCCAGTTAGCATACAAATCTGGCAGATATTTCAGTATCACGCAAATTATTTAATGTATTTGAGTTATGTACTTTAAGGGTCTAGTTGACCATAGGAACTATGTATCAATAAAAACTATTCACTTATTTGTGGGAGAAATCCTTCCTCCTGAAATTCGCACATTTCTGAAATATTTTTTGTTATGATTGAAAAAAGATACCACTCTTCAACTGAGAAATCACCTCCTTCCTTCCTCAAAACACTTTGCCTTTAGAAGCCTATGGCCCAGGAGAGAGGCTGAATCTTCCCAAGGCGTAGCACGATGCTTTCATCTCTGCCAAGCCCAGTTTACTAGACCTCCAATTAAAACAATTAATTCAATGACTATTGATTAGTTTATTATTAGTAGTAATAGTGATTACCTTTATTGAGCACTGGGTAGGACAGTATGTAAAACTGGTTATGTAGGAAGCCAGTTCAAGACAATCCTGTGAGGTAGACACTATTATTATCCCTGTTTAAAAACGAGGAAATGAAGATGTCAGATGATTGTGCAAGGCACAGCTAGAAAACAGAATTGGCAATGTCCAAACAGTGTTGTTTGACTCCAAACTCATTTTATGAAGGTATAAATGACTCATGGAAACTCTCTTAGAGTAGGCAAAGTGAATGCTTGAAGTTAACATTAATTATTGTTATCTTTTGATTAGCAGCTTGAGGGCTGGTTCCTGGAACAGTTGGGGAATGATGTCAAGTTTACCATCTCTGTTGGGTCAGACTTTGAAGGATCTTTTAGACTTTGGATTCCACTCAGGGAAGAATGTTTTACAGTAACCTAGAGGTAGGGGATAAAGATGCCAAGAGAACAAGGAGAGAAGAAAGGAAGGAAGAGGAGGAGGAGGAGGAGGAAGAGGAGGAGGAGGACTAGGAGGAAGAGGAGGAGGAGGACTAGGAGGAAGAGGAGGAGGAAGAGGAGGAGGAGGACTAGGAGGAAGAGGAGGAGGAGGACTAGGAGGAAGAGGAGGAGGAAGAGGAGGAGGAGGACTAGGAGGAAGAGGAGGAGGAGGACTAGGAGGA